>JXCR01138801.1:40567-87549 GCA_002079205.1 Phalaenopsis hybrid cultivar | reverse complement strand
CTTGATATGTTGCTTTGAATTCAAAACCTTCCTTTGGTATTTTCCTAATGGAGATGATCTGCACAACATCGGCAAACGAGATCATTGATCCTAATCTACTATACAAATTAGCTTTTGATTAGCAATCTATGGTCACAATTTTATAGATTACTTCAAGGCACACAAACTTATGAAATTTTTTTTAGCAATCAAGATAGCATGGACCAATCAATTGGGCAAAGCCAACTTGCTAATAGAAAGATTATAGTTTTGACTACTTCTGTTCTAGTTTGCGCATAAAATTTTAAACCATCTTTGCATTTTACTTCAGGTGTTAAACCTTTTTTGGGTGTTTTGGACACATCTGCTTACAAGTTCATTGACCCTAATCCACTACATAATTTAGCACTTGATGATCATTTTGTTGTTGGAGATTTTAGTTATCCAGAGTCTCAGTCTATTGGCTATGATGTTAGTATTTTTATTACAGAAGTATTAATGGCTAAAATGTTTCAAATTCCTTAGGCTTGGCACATATAAAATAAAGTATATTGTCACTTTTCAAGTTTTGCTAGATTTCAGGTAAAACACTTTAAATGAGAGCTCATGAAGTTCTTCTTTTCAGGAAAATGGCTCTTGTTTTGTTGCTATCTGGTCAATTGATGGTATTTTGATAAAATTACTTCCAAAACATCCTTCTTTGCTGTCTCTCTGTGTGATTTTTGATGAACCATGCACACAATCATTAATAGGTGTAGTAGACCCACTTTAATTACAAGGATAGAGACGAAGCAGCTAAGAAGAAACTTTAGGTGAGGGAGATTCCCCGAAGGGAACAGTCTCCTCCCTGATCCTCTTATGGCCTACATTTGTGCGGTGCTCATTTGTTGGGGTTATTGCCCCCGACACCCGGGATTATTCTTGCTTCGATCATTTCTTCACCTTAAGCTAGTGTTTGGTCTCTTGTGCTCAGGTCCATACACTTGTAGTTGCTCATGTGCTCCCAGGCTTTGATGTTTTGTGACGTCGACATACTCTAAGCTCATGCTGTCNTTAAAAACATAAAACATACTTTAAAGTTGATTGTCCACGTGACGAATACTTGTTTAGGCTGGGAAATAACCCTCTGAGTGAAGTTCAAGACACCCTTCTAGACGAGTGGCGGGTTCTATACATTCGGGTGACCGAATAGCCTTCGTGGACCTTCGAGAATAAATATACAGCTGAGCCTAGTCCCATACGAGTGTTTGCAGTCCCCCTCATTCGAATCTTCTTTTTGTTTTATTGAAGCTTTGAGATAGGGCACTCGTGTTAACATGATGAAACACTTTAATAATTTCTTCTCCAAACTGAAGCCAAATCATAGGATAGACTGGGAAGTCACTGAGGTTCTCCTCAGGATCTGTAGCCTCCCCTAGTTTCTCTTCATTTGGATTCCTCAACATTGTTTCAGGTTCGAGCATTTCCTCTTTCATACCTCTTCGTCCGATTTTGTTGAAAAGTCCCATCCTTTTGACTTATTTGAAGATGATATTCACACCTCTTCGTCCGATTTCGTTGAAAAGTCCTATCCTTTTGACTTCTTTGAAGATAATATTCTCTGATTTTTATCGAGAGTTTTCTTAGATGACTTCGGTCATTTAAGATGTAATTAACTATAGGTGCTTGCTCTTATAGGAAGTTTTTCCGAACCCAACCTAAAATAAACCCTATTTAATTATTATATTAAATAGGGGAACTTGTCGGCAAATAAAACGGTTTCGCAGACCAAACGGATGTCATATATTTCTTAGTTTATTTGATCGAGACTCATCCTCAAGTCTTGTGTTTATCCCTCGGGATAGATACAAGATTTGAGCTAGAGCGCTCTTTCATTTAAACTGTGAAAATATGAGGTCAGTTTGATTTCATATTTTTTCTAAAATTATATGTAAATTAAAACGTCATTCCGAAGTGGGCGACGAAATTTCACTTCCAGCGACGGACAGTTTCTTACAGACAACTTTGAACAAATCACTCACCATTTTTTAACTTTCCCTCTTTTAGCTGCCAACAAGGACTTGAATTAATTTATAAAAAGCTGCCCTTCTATCAATGGTAGACATGCAATCATTTAATTTGGATGATAAGATCTTTGAGTTGACACCTCATTTTTCTTTCACCATCGCTACCAAGTTTTGTTCAGATCTATGTTGTTCATGATTTATATTTTATTTGAGATTGATTGGAGATTTTTGGGTTGAGCTTCTTAATTTCTGCCATATTTTATCAAATTATTTGTAGAAGCTGATGTTTAAATACTCTTTTTAAAGAGATCGTAATATGTGATTGATTTTTTGATGTGAATGCTCAAGTTGTCTTCTCACTTTGAAAGTTATGTTACTTTTTTTTAGGTTATTTTTGTTCGACTCAGGATTAACCACTTCAACCAATCAACTTTATTTTCTCATTTTCCTATGTTTGATAAGTCTCTTCAAGTGGATTTTGATATTGTTAAGCTATTCAGACAGTCCATTGCTAGGATCTTGGTTGAAATGGATGTTAGTATGCCTTTATAGAAGGTGATTTGGATTTTTTTCATTGCTAATGACCACTAAGAAAATGCAAGATTTGAAGGCATTCTTGCAAAAAAATTGTCGCAATGATATTGATTACTTTAAGACACACCAGAACTGTGGAAACTCCCAGTAATAAAGCCAGCATGGAGCATTCAATTGATAGAAGACAACTTACTAATGCAATGTTTGCTTTTTTGACTACTTTTGATTTAGTTTATACACAAGTCTTTGAACCATGCTGTCTTCGACCGTGACACCTGGGGCTACATCCATTCAATTTTGGTTTGGTTCTTCTCTCTTCCTTGCCACATGCTAATTTTTTTTTTTCATCATCTCATGTTTGATGTTATGTAATTTTTGCTTCGTAGGGCTAAATCATCTTATGGTAGCCATCCCATCTACTTTCTCACTTATTCGTCAGGTGAATCTGTAATGTGATATTTCCCTTGTGGCAACTCCTGCGCCTAGTATATTGAATACTGAGGTGAAGCTCCTTTTACTTCTGCTATCCATTCTTTTGAAGAGGTTACTGGGGGTGATAAGGTCCTAGTTTTCAATTTGCTTTCTCCCCTTGGCTTCTGTTATATTTATAACATTGTGTTGTACCAACTCATCACGAGTTTTCCTTCTATCATGATAAATTTGTACTCATTTTCTTCCAATGATAAGATCTATGAGTAGGATTTTTTTTTTTATCCGCCACCATTGGCAAGTTTTTTAGGGGACAGTAGTTTTAAGATTGTTAATAAATTTATGTTCTATTTGAGATTAATTGGATATTTTTTTAGTTGAACTTATTGTTTCTCGTTGTTTTCTCTTCAGATTATTTTTAAAAGTTGATTTTTAAGGACTTCTCTGGAGAATATCATAATATGCGGATGATTTTTTTGATGTAAATGCTTTAGTGCACTTCTCACTTCGATTGTTTTGAGTAATCTCTTATTATTCTTATGTAGGTTATTTTTTCTTGACTCGCGATTCAACACTAACCAATCTACTCTATTTTCTATTTCAAAATTTTCTCAAGGGGCATTTACATGCATGCCAGACAATTCTTATGCATTTACATATCTAACATCTATACTTTCATATTTATATACATAATCCTGAAATCTTTAACATCACATCTAAATTGCCACCATTGTTCACCTTTAAAAGTGAAATATACATTTTGATGCATAGCTTTATAACACCGAAGTGTTATAAATGTAAATATGAATATTTAAATATGTAAATACATAATAATTGTGTGGCATGTAAGTAAATTTACCTTTTCGTAAACACCTTCAAGTGTACATTGGAATTGCTAAGTTATTTTGATCATCAAACATATATTATTATTCCAAAGATGATTTGGATTGGCTTCCACTGTTAATGACTACGGGCAAAAAGTAGAATTTGAGGGCTCTCCTCCATATCATTTTTCTTGCAAATTTTTTGGTCGCAACCTCATATATTGCTTCAAGGCACAAAATTATGAAAAATTCCTAGCAAGTAAGATACCATTGAGCAATCAATTAAAGCCAACTTGCTAATAGAATGATTATAATTTTGACAGCTTTTGATCTAGTTTGTACATGAATCTTTAAACCATCTTGATATGTTGCTTTGAATTCAAAACCTACCTTTGGTATTTTCCTAATGGAGATGATCTGCACAACATCGGCAAACGAGATCATTGATCCTAATCTACTATACAAATTAGCTTTTAATTAGCAATCTATGGTCACAATTTTATAGATTACTTCAAGGCACACAAAATTATGAAATTTTTTTTTAGCAATCAAGATAGCATGGACCAATCAATTAGGCAAAGCCAACTTGCTAATAGAAAGATTATAGTTTTGACTACTTCTTTTCTAGTTTGCGCATAAAATTTTAAACCATCTTTGCATCTTACTTCAGGTTTTGAACCTTTTTTGGGTGTTTTCGACACATCTGCTTACAAGTTCATTGACCCTAATCCACTACATAATTTAGCACTTGATGATCATTTTGTTGTTGGATAATTTAGTTATCCAGAGTCTCAGTCTATTGGCTATGATGTTAGTATTTTTATTACAAAAGTATTAATGGTTAAAATGTTTCAAATTCCTTAGGCTTGGCACATATAAAATAAAGTATATTGTCACTTTTCAAGTTTTGCTAGATTTCAGGTAAAACACTTTAAATGAGAGCTCATGAAGTTCTTCTTTTCAGGCAAATGGCTCTTGTTTTGTTGCTATCTGGTTAGTTGATGGTATTTTGATAAATTTACTTCCAAAACATCTTTCTTTGCTGTCTCTCTGTGTGATTTTTGATGAACCATGCACACAATCGTTAATAGGTGTAGTAGACCCACTTTAATTACAAGGATAGAGATGAAGCAGCTAAGAATAAACTTTAGGTGAGGGAGATTCCCCAAAGGAAACAGCCTCCTCCCTGATCCTCTTATGGCCTACATTTGTGCGGTGCTCATTTGTTGGGCTTATTGCCCCCGACACCCGGGATTATTCTTGCTTCGATCATTTCTTCACCTTAAGCTAGTGTTTGGTCTCTTGTGCTCAGGTCCATACACTCTTAGTTGCGCATGTGCTCCCAGGCTTTGATGTTTTGTGACGTCGACATACTCTAAGCTAAACTGAAAAATATCTTATCAAATTATTTTTGGAAACCAATTAATAATAACTCTTATCAAGTTGATCATAATATGTGAATGTTTTTTTCATGTGAATGCTTAAGCGGTCTTCTCACTTTGATTTTTCTGAGAAATCTCCTATGACTATTTCTTTATTGATTTTTTTTTTACTCTGAATTCACCACTTAAACCGATTAACTCTATTTTGACTTAGTTCAATTTTTCAATCTGTTCAATGGGATGTTGATATTGCTAAGGTATCTATGCTGTCAGTGGTTAGGATCTTTGTTGAAATGGATGTTATTATACCCTTATAGAAGCTGATTTGGATTGGTTCCACCGCTACTGACTGCTAATAGATGGTAGAATTTGAAGGAATTTCTCCAATTACTTTTCTTGCCAAGTTTTTGGTCACAATTTTGTAAATTGCTGAAGACATACCAAAATTCTGGAAATCTTCTAGCTGTCAACACAGCGTGGAGCATTCAATTGCCAATATAATGGTTGTAATTTTCACTACTTCTGATCTAAATTGTACACAAAATTTTGAAACATGTTTAGATCTTGCCTTGGATTCTTAACCTTTTATGACGGTTACCCAATGGATGTCATTGACATTGCATCTACATACAAGTTCATTAATTTGGGTCCACTCAAGAAATTGCTCTTATTGATCATGGTAATCTTGGGGAATTTTGGAAATTCAGATTTTTAGTTTGTTGATTGTAATTTTATAATTTATGACACTAAATAGGACGCAATGGAGAAAAAGGATTCATGTAGCAGACCCCACGTAGTGGGATTAAGGCTTTGTTGTTGTTGTTGTTGTTGTTGATTGTAATGTTATAATTTCTACCATGGAAGAATTAATGGCTAAAATGTTTTAAATTCTTTAAGCGTAAGCATAATATAACTTAAGTATACTGTCATTCTCCTCGAGTTGCTAGACTTCAAGTAAAACACTTTAAATGAGGTCCATGTGATTCTTTTTTTTCTAGTAGATGACTTTTACCTCATTGCTATCTGGTAATTGATTGTGTATTTTGGTTAATTTAGTCCCAAAAAATTCGTCCTTCTTGTCTCTGTGTAGTTTTTGGTGTAGTAGTAGCAGTTTGGTTAAAGGTAGAGATGAAGTTGCTAAGAAGAAGCCATAGATGTGGGAGGAGAGTCTCCAAAGAGAAGGTTGTTGAAATGAATGGAGCTACCTACCACTCACTCGCCTTATGGTTTGCTCTTGCGTAATGCTCACTCATGTGTTCCATTGCCCCCAACAATTAGGATTATTCTTGTATAGATCGTTTATCTGTCTTTAGCTTGTGTTTGGTCACTTGTACTCGGGTTCAGACACTTGTAGTCGTGCTTATGCTCCCTGGTTCTGACGCCTAGATTCTACTTACACTCATGCTATCTTTGACCTCAACATCTATGATTGAATCCTTCCAACTTAGGTTTGGTTATTCTTTTCTTATTGTCACTCATTATATTTTTTTTAATCACTCGTTTTCAATGTTATGTAAATTTGCTTCCTCTGGTTTCATAATATCCCATGGTAGCCATTCTATCTATTTTGCCAACCATTCCTCTAGTGACCCTGAAATGTGATGCTTCCCCTGTGGTAGACTTTGTCTCTACTTATATCGATGCTTGAGAAACCTCCTACCAATTCTCCCCATTCTTAAAGACTCTTCTTTGGGAGTTTGTAATGTGTGAATGGTTTTCGACGTAAATACTTAAGTTGTCCTTTAACTATGATTGTTTTGATGAACCTCCTTTTATGCTTATTTGGGTTATTTTTCATGACTATATTCACCACTTCAACCAATTAACTCTGTTTTCTCTTGGTTCAACTTTTTTTTTTTTAATATCTTCATGTGGATGTTGGTACTGTTAAGTTTCTAAGAGGTTGGTGGCTAGGATTGATTCTATACCCTTACTATCTTTTTTTAGAAGGTGATTTGGATTGATTCTATTGCTAATGACTACTAACAGAGGGTATAGATTGAATGACCTCCTCCATATCATTTTTCTTCCAGAATTTTTGTCACATAATTATAGATTGTGTCCAGAAATACCAGAAATACCGAGAATTGTTGAACTCTCATAGCAATCATGATTCCTTGGAGCATTCAATTGACAAAGTCAACTTGCTAATGTAATGGTTTTAATTTTGAGCACTTCTGATCTGATTTGTATATAAAACTTTGAACCATTTTTAGATCTTGCTTAAGATTCATAACCTTAGATTTTTGCCCAATTGAGGTGATCAACTCTGCATCTGCATATAAGTTCCTTGATCCAAATCTATTTGAAAAATTAGCTCCCGATGATCATCTTGTTGGGGATTTTGGTGATTCAGATTCTTAATTCGTTGAGTTTGATGTTAGTATTTATATGACAGGAGAATTAATGGTTTAATTGTTTCAAATTCTTTAAGCCAGGACATAAATAAAAATAATGTATATCATAACTCTCCAAGATTTGTTAGACTTGAAATAAATTGTTCTAAATGAGGATTCATAGGAGTCTTCTTTTTAGGCAGATGGCTCTTTCTTTGTCTATCCGGTTAATTGATGGTGTATTTTATTTTTATATTTTTTAATTAGCACTTGTGTAATTGCCTGGCGTTGTTCTCTTTTCATAGGCCGATTGTATAATTTTTGCTCAAAAATTATAACCCCTTCAGCTGGTTTCCACCCTTTTAAACCTTGATATCTAGACATTTAAAAGTTACGACCCCTTCCTCTATTCAAGCATCAATATTATCCAAATTAGATGAGGAAAGGTTGTTTGTATTTCTTGGCTTTGCCAAACATATTTTTTCTTCAATATTTTGAGGGATAGTTGAAAGTAGCATATTTAGGTAATTAGAAGGGCCAACTAAGTTAATGAAATGGAGGATGAGAAGATTCACTAGCAAAAGCTAAGTTCCACATTATAATGCTATTTCGATTTTACTTGTTAATATTTGGTTTCTATATAATAAATCCACGAGAAACCCTAATTGATTGTTGCAATCACTATTTTTAAAAGCTTAATTATTGCCTTGGTAAGACATCCAAAATAATTTATGAGAAGCCTTATGAGATTTATTTTCTCTCACGTAGATAGGAAGCATAAATTCTTTAATTAATGATAATCGAGTGACACACCCTTCACACTATGACATTAGGGACATCCTCCTAACCACTTGGTAGGATTTGGACACCAATCTTATTAAGGAAGTTTGGATAATTTTTGGTATTAAAGTATGGTAAAAACTAAGGTTCAAGTAATTTAGGATGGTGAAAACTCCAACAATCATAAGCAATCAAGAGGATACAGACCTTTAAGAAATAATCACCACGCAAGGGAAAATAACACTTTAAATTGATTTAGTTGTTGTAGCCGAAGTAGAAGTGGAAGAATAGAGTTTTTAAGCATCAAATATCTTGCTTAGCATAATATAAAGTTTAAGAAACACCCAATTCGACAATAGTACAGAATTTTGCTAGTTTAGTTCAAAGTATTAACATGAGAAACCCCATCATTTATACCAATCTATTCACCAAAAATACCAGGAGCTTCACTAGTGGCTCTAGAAAGAAAGAGGAGAGATAGAGGCTTAGAGTAGAGGTTGGTAGAAAGAGAAATATCAATTGAAGGAGTAGAAGGAAATTTTAAGGGGGAGCCATGATTCAAATGAATCTCAAGATCTCTTTACAAGATTATGAAGTCGTCTTTAAATCTCCTAATTGACTTTAAGACGATTAAAACAAGTCTAATGATTGGGTTTGGTCATGTATTATGGCGCATAATTTGAATTTAGCTAAAAATGTCATATAAAGTGGAATTATTGAAAAAAACGTATCAATGGACTAGATGTATCTCCACACTTTGGTCAGTCAAACATAAAATTGTTGCAAAAGATTTTGTTTGAATTCTTTTTATGTTGCACGGTTACATACAATGGGGACACGGACACAGGACACTGATATTATTAAAAATATAGGATGCAGACATAGTCGCTCAAGATATCGATGATGATTCTATTCCTTAGGCTCAAGATACGAGCCACAATAGCCAGTTTGGCAAGTTGCAAACATTTTGCAAAAGATTGGTT
Organism: Phalaenopsis hybrid cultivar; assembly: GCA_002079205.1. Classification (NCBI taxonomy): domain Eukaryota; kingdom Viridiplantae; phylum Streptophyta; class Magnoliopsida; order Asparagales; family Orchidaceae; genus Phalaenopsis; species Phalaenopsis hybrid cultivar. Next base: position 78,296 of record JXCR01138801.1, on the reverse strand, counting down.
TGAATCCCTTTTACAATTTTAATCCATTTTTTAATTTAGGATTTAGTTACTATTTTTTAGGAGTTAGTTGCTAAATTCTAAGAGTTTGTTGCTACTTCTAAATAGAAATCCCCATCTTCATGTTGCCTCGGAATTTTCAATTTTTCTAGATTATCATCTATTTCACTTATAGAAAAGGAGACCTATTATGATATAAATATATAAGCATGCAAGGGAGCTAATTAATGTTTGCATTTTCTACTTTTGTTAAAAAACATCACTGTTTCTAGGTTGGATCAAGAGTAGAATAGGCAGATAAAAACAGGGAAATTAAAAAAGGTAAATGTGAAGGAACTAGCTAATAACTTCTATCATTGTGTTTTATTTGTTTTTAGCTATTCTATGCGAAATATGTCTATGATGTTGGCCCCTATACAAACGGTAGTATTCTATATTACTTTGAAAGTTTATAAAGTCAAACCTTTGAATGAGTGTTTTCATTTCTACCCTAGGAATTACTATCCGTACATGAAGTTCAAATGTCTTCACTTGGGAAGTATTTTACCAGTGTGTTGATGTTTCTCTCTCTGCTACATTGCCACTCTTTTATTCTAGCTAACATTATCCACCATTGATTCATTTTACTGCTGATTTTCTATTTCTAACATCTGCTCATCGCTTCTTAGTTCCTGCAATCCACTATTCTAGTCTTGTTCCAAACTTTATGGTTTTTTGCTATGTTGCCTTGTCATTGGGGTTGATATGTTCAGTGACATGCTTGCTCATTAGTTGTCATGGAAGAGTTTGGAAGAATTTAAACATTCTATTTTGAGTTGATTCCTATAAATCTGTGTAATTTTTTATTTTGGATTCGTTGAAATCTATAAAAGTAACTACTGAGGCAAGAAGGTTTATTGTACATTAAATAGTGAAATAAAAATTTAGTTTTTTTTTTTCTCTCTCCATTCAAGGAGGCATGGAGGTTGTTGATTAAATAAAATCTACAAATGCCTTAAATCATCTTATATGTAATGATTTTATTTTCATGCCCAAAACGAATAAAAAAAAAAAACATTTTTAAAATATATATATTCTAGCTACAAATTTTCAAGGGGGCATTTACATACATACCAACTAATTTCTATGTATTTACATATCTAAAACCTCATCTTGTTTTTTACATGTATACCGCCAAATCTTGCATATCAAATCAAAAAAATACCAACCATTTTTACTTTAAAAACGTGGAATACACCTTTTTATGCATAGGTAAGGTGTTAGATATGCAAATACATAGGAATTGAGTGGTATGTATGTATACCTTCCTTCTTAATATTTACACATATGCATATGCACATATCTACAATATGTGCATGGATTATGTTTTGCTTCAACTAACATAGTTTTTTCCTGGTGTTTCCTTTCTATTTGTGCTTTTAGGGACTTTAAAAACACTACAAACATCTTACTAGCTTCTTTAATGTGATAATTTCATTTCTCTAGTCAAAATGATTAGAAATGAAATTATCATTTTTTTTTATAAAAAAGTTTCCTTCTAGAGGAAACAAAATGAGCCGTTAGAGAGCTCTGATGTAGGTTTTGAAACAACTATGGTTTTGCAGAGTTTATTTTTCTTGCCATTTCAGTTATTTTGTTGCTTATTTTCACCCTTTTTTGGTACTCTGAAATCTATTTGTACTGCAAATTTGGATGATTATTCTGTAACCATTGATACAGCCTTATATTTCCTTACCATAAAATATATTTTCATGTTGGTATCTTTTTCCTCCATAAAATTGCACCAAAGCCCTTATTTGTAAGCTTTTATATTCTAATCGACTGGTCGCAGGACATTCTTGCAATTCCGTTCCGCCTTGGGAGATAAAATTCTGCAGCCAAATTCCTTGGGGGAAATTCTGCGAAGACAAGAAACTCACTCATTTGTTCGAAAATGTGCTCAACTGGGACGACTCGGCCGGAAAAGAATCATTCGATAATGCGAAGGCTCGTTACTGGGCTGAAATTAACGGCCTCCAGTGCGACATCCCCTTCCCCAATCCCGATATGTACATCGATGTGGTCGATCAAGACGCTTTTCTCGATCCTCGGCTGGTGGAGGATTTGTATAAGCCGCCGCCACTGCCGCCACCAACTCATAAAGAGTTTCCAGACTACAACTCAATAAAAATCATACCAACTGGATGGGATGTAGAGGATCCAGCTACATCAGGAGCTAAAGTCCCGATTTTTATTACGGCCGGCGGCGATCAATCTCCTTCGGAACTTTCGCGATGCGGCCGNCCAGACTACAACTCAATAAAAATCATACCAACTGGATGGGATGTAGAGGATCCAGCTACATCAGGAGCTAAAATCCCGATTTTTATTACGGCCGGCGGCGATCAATCTCCGACGGAACTTTCTCGATGCGGCCGTGCTCAAAATCCAGTTCTCGATAGTGATAGCACCGCAATAGTGCCTACAGGATGGGGCGACGAGGAAGATTTCGGTTCGAGCAGTGCACGGAAACTATCGATGATGTATTCAAATGATGCTTCATGGGGCATAGCAAAGGAGAGTTCCTGGGACCATAGACAGCNGCACCGCAATAGTGCCTACAGGATGGGGCGACGAGGAAGATTTCGGTTCGAGCAGTGCACGGAAACTATCAATGATGTATTCAAATGATGCTTCATGCGGCATAGCAAAGGAGAGTTCCTGGGACCATGGACAGTATTGGAACGGCACGAAATATGGAAACTGGCGAAATGGGAGAGGCATGACACGTCAATTCGATTCGAAACCTTGGCCTGTGACGGACAAAAGCGAATATTATCGTGTTAAGGATAACTCGAGAGGTTTTCGCGGCAGGAGGAAGAACTACACAGATGAATACTATTACTGGCATCCTTCTGCTTTTAGAGATAATGATCAGAGATGAGCTGAATCAGTTGGTGTTTGGCAATGAAGTAAGTCTGTATGCTTTATTTCCTAATAGTGTGTGTAAGAATAGGAGCAATAGTTTTCTTCCATTCTCTATATCAATACATACATTTAGATAGATATAGCTTTAAATTTTTAAATTTGTTCTATCGAGAAGTAAATATAAATGAACTTCTGGTTGCTTGAGGCAGCAGTTCAGTATAAATAAGACAAAAATATTTGCATTTGTTACTTCCAAATTTCTTTCATGTATTTCTCATATATTTATTTGTTATTATATTTTTAACATATTTTTTATGTTTCACCTGTCCTTTTAGTAGAATTATATTTTTCACCTGATGGTTCATGCAACATTTGAAAAATTTTCAGGAAGAGTTACATACCATACCAACCAATTCATTATGTATTTACATATTTAGCATATGAAGTTTGATATTTGTATAAAGGGCCCGTTTGGGGAAGCTTATAAGTGCGGGCGGTGTTTTCAAAACGCCGCCGTACAGTTTGGTTCGCGCGTTTCGCCAGCTTATCTGAAACCGTGTTTGGGTTTTTACACTAAACGCAGGCTGCAAACCGAACCCCGCGTCTCGTCTGCGGGCTGCTTTTCAGGATAAACAGCTTATCCTGAAGCGCACAAGCTGCCCCAAATGCATTTGTTGTCATTAAAGGCTTTGCATAAAATAGGTGTGTTCCAATCTTAGAAAGCGAGTAATGTGGTGTTTTTGATGTAATATGAAAGTTTTGGTTATTTTGGGTACTCCCTTAATGGGCATGTTTTAACTGGTATGCAAATGATAAATAAATTGGGTGTTAGATGGGTAAAACAGTAATGTTTGGTGTTATATATGCAAATGATAAAAAAAAATTGGTTAGCCATCAAATATGTTTTGAGGTAGGTTTGTGGGATGAAAACAATTATTAAATCAAATTATCAATGGTTTGATTGTGGCATGACTAAATATATCAGTTCGGTAGTTTAAATATATAATGAGCAAAGTTTTCGGTGCTACGTATATAATTATCCTTTACTATTATTATTATTTAAAAATTGAATAATAATAATATTTTAAATTTATTATACTCTAATAAATTTGATTGTAAAAAAATAATAATAATGAAAAACTATTTCAATTAGGTTATGCATAACTGGTGTTTTTTTTGTTGAGAAAAGATGAGGGTCACAGCTAACTTTATTCTGAAGAGAAAAGAAACAACTCAAGAGACAAAACTCGAGCTAAAAAATAAAGTATAAATAGCACACTAAAGATAAAGACAAAGACAGATAAAAGTTCTACGATACAAGATGGAGCTCAAAGAAATAAATAGACAATAACAATAAAAATACAATTCTAACCCACTTGGAAGAAGAAAAAAACACTTGAATTAGCACCAAATTGCATCAAGAAAACCCAAGGTCCAAATAATCTTCTAGTTGGAGAAGAACCACAAGGATTAGCAACAGACAGCACCACCAGGATCAACAATAGACGATGTCATTTGGAATCACAACGAATAACACTAACCATAATCTCGAAAACTAGATAAATTAAAGCAAAAACAGACAAAATATAGCTTAGTAAACATATTATCTCATAAAACTTAAGAGACAGAACTAAAGGTTCAGTCAAACCCAAAACCTCTAGGGAGGCAAAAAATGAGGTACTGAAAATATAGCTTAGCCAAACCCAAACTAATACTAAGCAACTCCAACCATAATCTAAGAACTAATATCATGTAATACAATCATTAATCTATAAGGCTGACTAATTCAAGGCAGAAAATATGAAATAACTCGATAAGCATCTCAAATACTAGTCATAACTTTTATTAAATTGTTGAAACGAAATTTCCATCCAAATTTAATAAAAAAGAGAAAGGTTAATGAGAACACTATGATAGTTTTTAAAAAAATTACTAAGTCTCATAGCATGAAATCGCTACATCATAGCTAAAAAAACAAAAAAACAGTCACAAAAGAAAAAATCAAAAGTTGTATTTGAATTATTATAACAATATCTAAAGAAACATAAAACAAAAATCAACAAGAAATATCACAGTTGACATAACATGAAAAAAATGTAAAAACAGCTGCAATAACAACACCAAAATATTGAAAGAGCCCACAAGTAAAAACAAGGGAGAAATAAAACCTAAAGAGGAAAAGCTAAACAAAGAAAAAATAGAAGTAGCCAACATATATACTGAATTTCCATCCATGAACTTAAGCATATAAATATGCCAAAGAACAATTAAAAGTTAATATAAGAATGTTAAACAACCAAGAAAATTAAAACAAGGAAGCTAAGGCTAATACAATCCAGAACTCTAGATCAAACAAACAGAAAACAACACAAAGAAAACAACCCAACTAACAAAGTAAAATAAAAACTTCGTATTCAGAATAAAAAATGTAGACCCATCAAAGAAAATAAAAACAAAGAAAAAATCAGAAATTATAAAACTGTCTACTAGAACCAAGAATATAATCTCGTAATTGATTAACCAATGAATACAATAGATATTAGAATCAACAGAAGTATGATGATTCCTAAAAGTCCTGGAATTTCTGTAATACTAAATTACATAAGCAATAACTTACAAGGTAAAAAGATAAAAACACTTAGAAATTTTTGCAAGATAAATTATCAGAATGAAAAAGAAATTTAAAAATATTACTAGGGGCTGTAAAAAAATTACCATTGGGTAAACATCCTTTAAGAAGCATAAGAAAATAAGAACATTTAAAAAAGAGATGATAATGAGTTTCAAGGTAGTTCATACATAAAACACAAGCAACATTAACATGCATACCTCTTAAAGAAAGAATATCACAAGCTTTCAGCCATTTAATAGTAATTTTCTAAATATAAATATCATATTTTATAGATGAAATTTTAAATCAAATCATCTTAAACATATTAACAGAAGAAAAACATACATAGAAAGAAAGCTAAACATCTTTATGAGAATAACTAGAACCATATTCCAAGAGTAAGTAAGGCTATTGGGAATAATGATATTGTTACTAGCATAAATACAAAAAATAAGAGCATTATGATGAGGAGGAAATTTTCAATAATTATTATAAACATTACCCTTAAGTTTTGAATTCAGAACAAAATTAAATCATGCAGAAATAGAGTCACCAAAGCTCTCAAGGAAAAATACCCTCTAACCAATGATCAAAATAAAAGAACATAGGGCTTTCATTAGTAATATGGGAAGTAAAAAGCTTTATAATAATTATAATAGTATCTTTACAAAAATGAGAAGATACATAATTAAATTTACACCAAAAAGATTAGAGTCATAATGATTCAAAAGCCAATCTCTCAAATAAGAATTAGATTATAACATTTCCATTCAATTTTAATTTTGCAAATCAAACTAATATAATTCAGCACATGAAGATCTAATCCACCAAAAGTTTTTTGATATCATCAATATTAAGAAAAAATTTGGAGATCATAGAAGAAATCTTCTTCTTCAAACCATTAAGTAAAAGGGCAGAACGAAACCAATAATATAAATAACTCTAAATAGTAAATTTAATAAGTTGAAATCTACTAGTAGCAAATAATAATTTTTTCTTCCAACCAACAAACCAGCTTATGAAAATCAATAATAACCAACTTAAAAGGTTTTATGATGACATCAAGGTAATCTTGAGGCAAATGTTTGATAGAAAATCCACGTCAATTATAAATTAAATGTTGAAGATTATTACTAACACTGACAGAAAAAGCAATGACAGATTTAGAAAGGTTAATATGAAGACTAGAAGCTTTAGAAAAATTACTAAAAGTATTGAAAATAAAACTAATATGATTTGAATCAGCCTTACTAAAAATAATAATATCGTCAACATAAATTAAATGATTAATATAATCAATATAATTATTCACAGCCAACTAATTATCAATCATAACATAAATAAAATCCATATAATCACAAAATTATAAGGGGAAAAATCACACACTAGCCTCATTCCTAATGAAAAAAGAAATAATCTTTTAAATCACTATTTTAATTAAAGAAAAATAAACAACATAAGTACAAACAATGATCTAACTCATGAATTTACTTGGGACACCAATGCTATGTATTATATATATATAAAATTCTATTAAATTTGTCAAAATCTTTATGCATATCAAGTTGAACACAAAATTTTTTCATACTATTGCAGTAATTAAAACCATAAAGAGTTCATTAGCTAAAATAATATTGTCAACGATATCACAATCACTAATAAAAGTAGCTTGGATAGAATGAATGATTTTAAGAAAAAAAAAGATCTTAAGTCTTTCAACTAAAAGAATATAAATAAAAGTATTACATAAAGAAATAAAATGATTGTCTGAGAAAGACTTAGCATCATTACGTTTAGGTAAGAACAAAATAACAGAATGCTTCATGATATGGAGAAGTTTAGAAGTAAGAAAAAAATACTTAATGACAAAAATAAAATCTTTACCAACAATATCTCAAACATCTTCAAAAAAATTAGAAATAAAACTATCAGAACCATGAGCTTTATTAGAGTCAATAAAAAAGGAAGCTTTCTTGATATCTTCATAGAAAAAAATTGAGCTAATAAAAATATATTATCTTCAGATATATAATGATTAATAGGAAAAACATCACCTAAAAGAAGATCCTTATTAATAGGGCAATTAAGCAATTTAGAATAAAAGGAAATAACTTCAATAACAATATTTTCATGATTTTAATATAATTAACATCAACCAACTATTTTATGATAAACTTAGAATTATGGCTAATTTTATCCCTTTGAGATAAGAATTTAACATTATCCTCTCTTTTAGATTACCAAGAGCATTTAGCTCTTTGTTTAGCCCAGTTGTAACCTCAATAGGTAGCATTAGATATTCTTTCAGATCAAAAGAGCCTTATCCAAAAGATCATTAGAAAGATAAGAATTTTTCATTTGAACCATAATCTTATTATATTAATCTTTTAGATCAGCAATATAATTAGAAAAAAAAAGTATAAGAATTCCAATGCCAGCTCTTAAAAGCCATTTTAACATTCACGTGCTTGTTTCCAAAAGTAAAAATAGGATCCTCTTCAACATGAATTTTCCAAGCAATATTAATAATATTTTAAAACTTAGGGAAAAAACACCAATACTTCTTATACATAAATCTATAATGCATTTTATACGAATTTTTCAATGAAACCAAAATAAGATGATGGTGAGAAGAGTAAGCATTTAAGCTTTTGTAATAAGAATTATGAAAATAAACCATCCACTGAGCATTACAAAAGCTCTATCAAGAAGACATCTAATAAAATAATTCAATTGGTTATTATACCAACAAAAAGAATAGCTAGAGTTATGCAATTCAATAAGATCTAAATTAGAAATAGAATTATTAAAATCATATTGTTGTGAAGGCAAAGGAGGAACACCTCCCACTTTGTCATCAATTCTTAAAATGCAAATAAAGTCTCAAAGAATAATCCAAGAATAAGACATAGTAACAACAATATTAACAATAAAATTTCATAAAATTTTCAGGGTACTATCACTATTATCAGCATAGGCAACTGTCATAAGAAAATTAACATAAGAAGAAACAAAAACATGAACATGAGTATATTGAATACCCACATCAATAACAAAAAAAATCAAAGTATTCTTATTCCACTTAATCCAAATCCTAACATTATCAACAATATTAAAATTATGAGCATTACCTTCACTATGAAAAATTTTAAAATGACTTGACATCAAATGATCAGAAATTAAAATAGAATTTAATTTAGTCTCTAAAAGACATTAAAGATCAGATTTATGATCTTTAAGAAAAATTTAGCAGTCAACAAGACAAGTTTCACTATCAAACGCTTTAACATTCCAAACAACCAACTTCAGAAGTAACATAAAAATCAATAAAAAGAAACAAAAATAAACAATTAAGCAAGAAAGAGACATGTTGTTTAGATTTACCTTTCTTGCTTCTAACAGAAATGGTAGGAGTCAAAGCATTATTAAGAGAAACATTATTAATGCTATTAGTAAATCTTGAAGAAACTAAATCAATACTAGAATTGGAAATGTTGTTACCAGCCATACCACCATATTCTAATGAGTTAACATTAACATAATTAAGTCCAAAGCTTTCACCAATAACAATGCCCTAAGAAGTACTATTAGAAGTAAGCACAATCTGAGAAACAACATTAGTAAAATCTCTCATTGGTGCCACTAAAAAAAGATTAAGCGGATGTAAATCAATGTACAACAAAGAATCAACATTCAAATTGGATGAAACTTCATTGTTAACAACATTATCCAAAACATGATTAATATCAACAATAGATTCATTACTGGTCGAGTGAATCACTATAGGAAAACTAATATAAGGAGGAATAAAAGAAGAATTAGGAATATTATTAGGAACATGAGAGGTCCTAACAAAATCGTAGTGTGACTTCTATTTCTCATACTAGGACATGAGGTATTCATTTACTGCAAATCCTTTCTCTTAAAGTAGGCATTGCATTAGCAACTAAGGCAGAAATTTTAGGATAGCTAGATGGATGATGAGAGAATGTAGGACAGGCAGTACATGAGACCAATTTCCATTTATAAACCACATGAATAATAAATTCTTTATTATTGAAGACAATAGTATAGATTCTGGAAGAGGGGAATCTATATTTATTTGAACAAAAACTCTAACAAATGACAACCTTGAGCCCTTAACTATCAAGCATCTATCGCAAGAGGGGTGCCAATCTTACTTGTAATTTTAGAGATACAATTTTCCACTAACAAAATAATGGATGATTAGGAAAATTTAACCCAAATAGGAATATCCTTGAATTTAACCCAAATTGGCCAAAAATCTATAGTCCATTCCATTTTTTAAAAATAAATGTTTTACCTCCAATAAACCAGAGGACAAAACTATATTTAAATCCTCAGAACATGTAAATTTAAACAGAAAGAAACCTTCAGTTGAAGAAAAAAGATCGACCTAGCTCTTCAATTTTCATATCTTACTGATCAACTAAAAAGAAAGAAAGGCCTCCTACTTAAAGCATAACAAACCAGTGCCAAATCCCATCACTTAGCGCCAAATCCCATTATTTGAGCCCTACTACAAATTAGCGTCATTTTGTAAAAAAAAAAAAAAAAATTATTAACTTTTTTGAGTGAAAGCTCTTACAAAATTATAATAATAGTATAAATTTATGATTGTAAAATTCGACAAGCGCTAATAATTATAAATTAATTAAATAATTTTAAAGTAAATGTATCACAATGAGTGGGCATTATATTTATTCATAGTGAAGAATGAGAGATTTTATTATCAGTAAATAAATTACAAGTGTTTGTGGCTTTTCTTAAGGGAACTCAGAGTCGCCACCTTGTCTAATTATATATCATCATATTATTTTGTTATTTGAGCAAATATCTTTCTCGGATCACGCAAATGATTCGAAGAGGAGAGGAATAAAAAAGAAAGATATACTACAAATAGACAAACAATTTAAAAAGAAAAAAGGAAGGCTTATGTATAGATAATCCTCGTGCAATAGACTGAGAGTATATATCCGAACAATATTTGATCGAAAACAAACTAAAAAGAAAAAAATAAGGCTTACGCATAGGTAATCCTCGTGCAACATGCTGAGAGTATATGTCCGAATAAGATCAGATTGAAATATCAAAACACCATATCCATAAAGAGAATCTCTATATAAGCCACCCTAAACAGAGAACCAAAAAGAATTTTTTTTTGTTCTAGGGTCGAGGGCACTCCCAAAGGAACGCATCCCTTTAGTTAATTACATCTTGCGGGATACCAAAAAATACTCTTGATAAATGGAGTCTTGCTTACATTATTGTGATAACCAATAAATGGGTTACCAAAAGGATGATTATTTCAACCAGGAGCATCTAACCACCTCAGGATCCTATTCCAAGCCACATGAGAGAGGGTCCACAAGTGGACGACGACACGTCGATAAGAGAGGCCCAGAGAAATAACTAGGTCAACTTGACAGAAACATCCACATGCTTCAAAGCTTACCAGGTTGTAAGGGCACAGGGTGAATCACTGTATCCCAAACAGACGACTTGCCTTTTGACAGTAGAGGCTGTTATGAATACATTAAAAAAGTCACAAAGGATGATAGGGCTCAAAAAAGCTTAACAAAGGAAGGGTAGAGTGATCCTAAACGGGCAGAGATAGCTGCGTCAGGATATCACTAATTCGTCATTCCAAGCTACTAAATCTACCTGGTTTTGAAGGTAGTCGACCCAACATAACCATAGACTCTTTGTTAGCAATTTGTGAATTGTGTCGTTCAAAGAGACCATGATAGCCCTAAAGTCAAAAGAATGAAACTCTATGTCCTATGACCTATAAAGATAAAAATCATAGCGGTAGAAGTAGCGCTTGCCAAATAAAGGGAGAAGATGCCACGAGAAAGAGGATAAAAGAGAGGTCCAGCTACAAATCTGAACACACTCTCAACAAAAGACTTACTCCCCTTCTAGGTCGAGGAAGCCTCTAACACCTTAATCACATTCGACAACCACCTAAGTAAAAATCGATGTGAGGCTAGCCAGGTTGAAGAAGCACAGTGTTTTGTCCTCGGGTCATGCAAATATGATGTGGTTATCTACCACAAATTTAAGCATTGAGACCCTATTAAGTATGATGGGTATATAGTCATGCAGAAGAACTGTTTTAAAATCGGCCCAAACGCCATGCGGAAAAGTAAGTGCAAGTTCTTAAATATTAAAATATTTTAATCCTAAAATTTTGATTAACTTTAATCTTTTATTAGTAGGATTTTGAAGAAAAAATTATGATTTTAGGGTACTTCAATAGCCTAAGTTATAGACTTGATTCCCAAATAAACCACACTCAAAAAGCGATGAAACTAGCAAAGATCATGAATAAAAATAAAAGAAGCAAAAGCACAAAAAAAAATATAGAGGCCGATACCTGGGTTAACAACATATCCCAGGAAAGCAGAAAAAGCGGCCAAACTCAGCATATACATACTCGTTGTTAGTTGCTTACATGAATATAAATTCAAAATTAAGGTACGACACACGACTAGCTGCTCCCGATCCCCATCACGTGGTTAGGTGTGTCATGCACCTCGAAGCCCACGACCTTACCTTATTTCCAATACAGACTCAATCTTAAGGACTCTATCAAATACATGATGAGATAATAAAAAACCTGACTTGCAGGAGAGTTAGCACGAGTTATATCACATAACATTTATGAGCCATGCCTGGTAGGGAGGAGCTTAGCAACACCTGCAGAAAATGTTAGTCCTTAAATCATTACTTGCTCCTCTCTATTTGTGTGTGTGTGTGTGTGTGTGTTTAAACAAGACTCCCTACAAGAAAACATCTCGTAATGTACTACTGCGCATGTCCACACTCACTAAACACAAAAAAACACAAGCAAAGTGATGCCTGGATAATACAATCAAACCAACAAAGAACAATAGTCCGACATAAAAAAAACGATTGTCTATCACCAGAATCCTAGCCTAGTACACCATCTAATGAAAGTGTCATAACAAAACATCTAAATGTGCACAAGGGGACAAGGGTAAAGGCTTCTGTATGATTTTGACGGGTCGTCAATTCTGATCCCGTCCTAAGGATCCAAGGGATGTAGAATATGACACCGAGGTGATGACATTTTGAAAGGGTGGCCTCACATATGACCTAANATCTCCGTCCTCCTCCTCCTCCGTTCCATCTCTCCCCGACTCCGATCGTCGCCTCTCCCCTCTCGCTCGTTTCATCTGCGACTCTCTCCGTCGCCACAGCAGGTGGTGCCCTGCCGTCCTCACCGACCTTCAAAAACTCCGACGCGTCACCCCCGATCTTGTCTCCGAGGTACTGAAATCCCGCCCTCTCCTCCCCCCTTCCCTCTCCACTCGATTCTTCCACTGGGCCGCTCGCCAGAAGGGTTTCTCCCACACTTTCGCTTCGTATAATGCCTTCGCCTATTCTCTCTCCGCCGCTGGGCTCTTTCGCGCCGCCGATCAGGTCCCAGAACTCATGCTCGCGCAGGGCAAACCTCCGACTGAGAAGCAGCTGGAGATCCTCGTTCGATTCCACGCTGATGCGCGCCGCCCTCTACGGTTGTTTCNCCACTGGGCCGCTCGCCAGAAGGGTTTCTCCCACACTTTCGCTTCGTATAATGCCTTCGCCTATTCTCTCTCTGCCGCTGGGCTCTTTCGCGCTGCCGATCAAGTCCCAGAACTCATGCTCGCGCAGGGCAAACCTCCTACTGAGAAGCAGCTGGAGATCCTCGTCCGATTCCACGCTGATGCGCGCCGCCCTCTACGGTTGTTTTATCTGTATCGCAAGATGCGAACCAGGTTTGGTGTTTCCCCTCGCCGTACTTTTCTTTATAATCGAATAATAGATGCATTGGTGAGCTGCGGCCGGTTGGATTTGGGTCTTGAGGTCTACGATGATCTCCGAGCTGATGATGAGCTCAAGGAGGATGCAGTTACTTTTACGATCATATGTAAGGGTTTCTGTCGTGCTGGTCGGATTGATGAGCTTGTTGATCTGATTGGTCGGATGCGGAGTGAGGTTTGCCGGCCGGATGTGTTTGCGTACACAGCGATGATTAGAATCTTGATTTCGGTGGGGAATGTGGATGGTGGGATTAGGGTTTGGGATGAGATGAAGAAGGATGGTGTAGAGGCTGATGTGATGGCGTATTCGACTTTGATTTCCGGGCTTTGTAAGGCGGGNGGATGCAGTTACTTTTACGATCATATGTAAGGGTTTCTGTCGTGCTGGTCGGATTGATGAGCTTGTTGATCTAATTGGTCGGATGCGGAGTGAGGTTTGCCGGCCGGATGTGTTCGCGTACACAGCGATGATTAGGATCTTGATTTCGGCGGGGAATGTTGATGGTGGGATTAGGGTTTGGGATGAGATGAAGAAGGATGGTGTTGAGGCTGATGTGATGGCGTATTCGACTTTGATTTCCGGGCTTTGTAAGGCGGCNTAAAATAAGGTGGATAGTATAATATATATATATATATATATATATATATATAATATTTTTTTTTAAAATAAAGGACCTCACAATCAAAATTCTTTAGAGCCATTGGAACATTAGCACAGTCATATTATTTGCTGCTCATAATACAAAAACTTACATTGCTCGCCAATATATCTTAGCAAGCAATGATTGTATAAATATTACGACCAACAAACATATCACTCATCTAAAGAATCAACTTGCTATCAAAATGAGTTTGGTGATGCACATGCAAAAAAAACAAAGATGAGGCAGCATGCCACGTCGCTCCAGTAAACATGTGTGACATAACCAAAAAATTGAGCACGACATTAGTGTTTCAACTGGTGTAAACATTTGTATTATACCCTAAAAGATAGTTTAACACAAATAAGCTCATTTTGGGCGCCAACCCATGCATAAATTTTTTTTATTCATCCTCTCTTTTTTCCATTCTTCGCCGAGACTCCCCGTGGAGGTTTTTTATGAACCCTCGGAACTCGAAAGGATATCCATGAATGAATACAAGCTTTTCCACGTCCGCATGGACACAGGGGGTGCACCATATCAGGTGAAATCATTGCCCAATGCCAGATACGGCCCCAACGGCCTGAAACTCATTCTACTCCCGAACGTTCGTAGAAATATTTTTACTGATCCAGAAGCTACAGAAAATTTTTGTATTGCTAAAATATGATCCCGTGACTCAAAATCAGTATTCCAGAGGTTCTAAATTAGAGATTTTGGTGCCAACAGACATCACCGATCCCTTCTCAGGTAGACCGGTCTAAACCCCAAATTTTTAAAAGATGTGCGTGGGAGAATTTGATGACTCCCCTCGACTAGGGGAGGCTCCAAATATGCGGAGTAGATCTCTAAACACCAAGATAGACATAACACTACCCCACGACGAATTTCCCCGGGTCAAGCAAAACCGATACCGATCATAGCGCCGTGCCAAAGACACTTACCATAGCATTCAAGCGAACACCCCACACATACCACATCAAAAATGATGTCAACAACAATGAATTGTAGACGAGCAACATTAAGAAATCATATGAATATATACTAATTTAAAATAGGAACATTTACATACATACAATTCAATTTCTAAATATTTACATATAGAGCAATTGAATTTTAATTTTTACATATATACTACCTTATTTATATATGAACAAGTTATATTTCACTTCTAAACGGTTAAAATGGTAATATTTTTTATTATCATCCAAAGATTTGGATGATATAAATATTTTAAAAATAAAATTAAGGCATTACATGTATAAATAATTGGTTGGTATACTTGTAAATGTCACTTTAAAATATTACGTATTACTTATCACTTATGGTCTGTGTGGTGCAGCTTATAGGTGCGAGCGGAGTTTTCAAAATGCCGTCGTGTCGTTTGATTTTCGCGTTTCGACAGCTTATCCAAAACTACGTTGGGATTTTTACACTAAACGCAGGCCACAGGTCGACCCCCGCGGCCGGCCCGCGGGCCTTATTTCAGGATAAGCTGCTTATCCTGAAAACGCACAAGATATCCCAAACAGACTCTTAAAAACATGATATNGCACTTCACAAGATCAACGAGCTGAAGAAGGCATTGTCATTGTTTGAAGAATTAAAGGATACAGAACACCTGCGACCGGATTCAGCTACATACAGTCTTGTAATTACTTGCATTGCAGAGGATGGAGATTCTATAGAGGCCTGTTCATATTTCAACAAGATGAAGGAGAATTGTTGGACTCCTACTGTTGCAGCCTATAGCTCCCTTGTGAGAGGACTTTGCAGGATTGGCGAAATCAATGCTGCCATGAACTTGGTCAAGGATTGCTTGGGGAGTGTAACCAGTGGTCCTATGGAATTCAAGTACTCTTTAAGAGTTCTAGATGCGTGTCGCTCGGGAAAACCAGAGAAGGTAATGGAGGTTTTAGATGAGATGGTGGAGCAAGGTTACCCTTTGGAGGATATTATATACTGCACTGTAATTTATGGTTTCTGCAAATATAGTAGCTCAGGGGAAGCAAGACAGGTGTTTCAGTTTCTGAAGAAGAGGAACATATTTACTGAGGCTAATTTCATTATTTATGAGGAAATGCTTAATGAACATTTGAAGAAGGAGACTGCTGGCTTAGTTATCTCTGGGTTGAAATTTTTTGGTTTGGAGAAGAAATTGAAGTGGGCAACTAGCTTGGATGAAACTTGCTGATGCATCTATCAGGTATGTTCTTCACTCATAAAGACAGTACCTTTCTCAAATTCTTCAGATAATTTTGGGGCATTTACATGCATAACATGTAATTCTTATGTATTTACATCTTTTTAATATCACATAAAAAATAACACTATTACTATCTTTTTAAAAG
This sequence comes from Phalaenopsis hybrid cultivar, assembly GCA_002079205.1. Classification (NCBI taxonomy): domain Eukaryota; kingdom Viridiplantae; phylum Streptophyta; class Magnoliopsida; order Asparagales; family Orchidaceae; genus Phalaenopsis; species Phalaenopsis hybrid cultivar. The sequence continues at coordinate 61,939 of JXCR01138801.1, read as the reverse complement.
TGAAATACACCTTTTCATTCAAAAGTTTAAAGCACCGAAGTCTTATGCATGTAAATATTGAAGTTTAAGCGTGAGATATGCAAATACATAAGAATTGTGCGCCAAGTGTGTAAATTTCCCATTAATTTTTTGTTTTAATACGCCTCATATCCAGAATGCCGTTCCTATTTGAAGCGAACTCGTTATATTTATATGTTTGCTGCCTAAATTTTCTCTGTTTAAGAAATTTACAACTATGTTGACCTTAACTAAACATGATTAGCACGCCTTAAAAAAAATAAAAAAAACTAACCATGATCAGAACAATTTTTACCATGGACTTATGGCAAACTTCCAACCATCCATTGCTCATAACAAAACATCTTCGATAAATTTTCTCAAAAAGAAATCCTTTTTCCATGCTTTCTTCCCTTGGTATTACAGGTGTAAGTGTACTTTTTAACAATTTGTCATAACAATTGAGCATCCCAACTAATTTTGTTTCAAAAAAAAATTAACTTTCTTGGAAACAAAGAAATAAAATTGCTGAAAGTGTTCTTCAAAATCATTAATCCCCCCAAAAGATTTTTCAAAATCATATCCTAACAAATGTGAAAATATAATTTTGTACCTCATAATACCTATATTGTCATTGATCAGAACTATTTATGATCCAATGTCATTTACATTGCATTATCAACTAATTTTTTGATTGACCCAATCAATATTTCTTTTATTGAATCAATAATGATGATAAAATCCTAAAGTTTTTTTTTTTTTACTAATTTAATGTAGGTCTATAATTCAACTATCATGATGTGTGATATGATTTCATGCTTATGGAATTAGAAGATTCACATATCATAATCTATCATTTTCATTTAGAACCTAAATTCAATTCATTATGAAATGAACATACATATTTGTAAATTTTAACAGTAACTTAGAAGCAACTAAAATCATCGAGCAAAAACTTAATTTTTACAAAATCAAAATGCTTTGTAGCTTTAATAAGATCCTCTTTTGCATTGCACAATTCTCTTGTTTGAGGTTTGGACTAATATTCCCACCTTATATGCCTCCTTTCATGCTTACTATTTTCTTCATGAAAATGCCTTGAAATGCATATTTGCCCATTTTTCAACCGAAATTTACATAAATACAACTCAATTCTTATATATTTAGATGTCAACACCCCAAACTTTAATATTTACACTTATAACCCCTTGATGTCATAAACCTTTGCACAAAAATGTGTGTTTTACCGTTAAAGATTTAATTTGTATGCAAATAAATACAAATGTTTAGGCATTAGATATGTAAATACATTAGAATTGTGCGGTATGTATGTAAATGCCCCATTTTTTAAATTTCTTGCCATTCAGATTTTCCATGGGATATAAATTTCTGATTCAAATATCTTGGACAAAACTCTGAAAACAGGTGACAGGAAATTGACACAACTTTTCAGTTCTCCCCTTTTCCGACACAGAACTGCTTATTTTATGCGGTTAATCAAGGCCACATTTTGATCCAGAGCATTACAAATTGAAACTTTAAGGAGGGGAATGCAGAGAATCAAAACTTCAGAAAGTGGTAATATTAGTGAAATTTACATACTTAGCACGCAGTTCTTATGTATTTACATATCTCACACTTTAACTTTCATCTTTACATACATACCATTTTGGTGTTATTTTTGATGTGATATTGAAGATTTGAGTGCTATGTGTGCATAAGTATATGAGAGTTTAGGCGTGAGACATGTAAATACATAAGAATTGTTTGCCAAATATGTAAATGTCCCATAATGTTATTAATCTAAGGGCTTTGGCCCAGCTTCATGGAGGTCAAGCTCTCAAATTGACAGTTTTAATGAAAAATGTGAGAAATGATTTAGGGGCCAGTCACTATCTTTCTCTAAACTGGTGGATTAAGATTAAAGTCAAGTTTCATATTATTCATTTTATTTGGGGAAGGTGAAAGAAATTATTGCATACGGATGCATGCGGTGTCCGATCCTGACCGTAGATCACGGTGATCTACGGTCAGGATTATTTCTGTTTTTTTATAAATTTTAGGTGGAGCCCACCGAAATACATCAGGACCGTAAATCCGGATCGGACATCCCATGCAAGCTGTGTGCGGTGTCCGATCCGTATGGAATAATTTTTTGTGCATCTGACATGATTTTTCATTTTATTTTCAATCAATGTTTAACAGATTCTAGCACTAAAAACCAAATCGAACCAGACTTCGAATCGGAAAAAAAAAGAAATGTTTAAGGTTCAAACATTTTGAGTTCAAACTAGATGATATAATAAATATTTAAATTATTTTAATATTAAAATAGTGATGTATTAATATTATCTTTATTGATTTATCAAATAGATAACACTTTTGAGTATTTTGAATAATGTTTTAAATTCCAAATTTAAAGTATGAAATTTTCTTAATTTTTAATTTAAACATCTTATTTTTGGCCATCTGATCAAAATCAAAATGCCAAAATTGGATAATTATGATTCACCGGTTTTGTCGGTTCATCCTCGGCTCTGACCGGTTCAATTCCAGCTCCATGCAAGAACGGTTTTGAGCTTAGATCGAACTGGATAAAAGATAAGTTCACAGTTGAATCGATCGAACTGGCCGGTTCGGTTTGGTTTTTAAAACAATGCATAAGATGAATGTATAATCACAAAAATAATTACTATAAAATTTTTTAATGCATTCCCATTGTTGTAAAGCTAAGCCATCGAAAATAATAATCGTAATTATTTATTATCATATTCTCTCTTCAATTTTTTAAATTCTCACTAAAATATCAAAATTCATGGTAAAATCAAATCCATATTTTTCATTTTTATCAAATTCTCAATAGTTTGATTATGACGAATGCAATTTGAAAAAGATACCTAGATGCTTAATTTGAAAATANAAACTAGCCGTTGGGATGAGAAGGGATTTAAATTCGAGTAGTATCAACCAACGGTCAAAAAGTTATTTCAAATCTCCTTTCCTCAAACGGTCATCCCTCTTCCTTGCTTTCCTCGCCGCTCGCTAAAAGAAACCCTTTAAAAGAACCTCGCCGTCTTCTCTCTTCTCCAATTCTCTCTCTCTCGCTTCTCTGTACTGGTAATTTGTATCTTCAAGAAGAAGAAGAGGAGAACGATTCAAAGGATCAGTTTCTTCCTCTTCTTCTCTGTCGACATCTGAGAAACGTTTCTCTGTCTTTCTTCTTCTGGTTCCTCTCGCAATCTGAACCATCTCAGCTCTGAAACTAAAAGTTTAGCAAAGATGACAAGGAGAGAGAGCCATGATAACATCACAGGAGGCGCCGCTGCCGCCGCTGTTGCTTCTCCGCCTCCATTTCCGGCGAGCAAGCAACCTCAGCCTGTGGCCAGGGGAACTGAAGGCCAATCTGTTCTGAAGAGGTCCTCGTTTCATCTCATCCTTCTCTCTAAACACCTATTTACCCTTTCTTTAACTTCTTTGAGCCCTACCTATTGTAATTTTCTAGAATTCGCTAGTTTTTCTGTTTTTTTCTTTTTTCTGTTTTTTATTCTGCCGGTACTGAAAATTTCAAACTGTGGGGTGCTGGGATTTATTAAATCCAGATTTAACATGAATCAAAGGTAAAATTAGGACCTTAAATCCAAGATTTCATAAATTCATGAATTATGTTTGACTGGATTTACTAAATCCGATCATAAATTCTGTTAATAGTGCGCTGCCAAAGAGTTAGAACATAATAAATTGGGGAAGGCCCCCCAAGTCTTCATTCATCCACTTAATTTCTCTCTCTAAGATTTTTTTTATTTCTCTTTTCTAATCTTGATTGAATACTTTTTGCTCGATAAAATGCTAGGAAAATCCCTTTTATTAACTTGTTTCTGTGTCTTTTTCTTACATTCTACAAACAGGCTGCAATCTGAACTTATGGCTCTAATGGTAAGAAAACAGCAAATTCAGCATAAATGTTTCTACTTTTTTTTTCATTTGTTAAGCCTTTTTAATCNACGTGCGAACTTCGAATCGGAAAAAAAGAAATGTTTAAGGTTCGAAGATTTTGAGTTTAAACTAGATGATATAATAAATATTTAAATTATTTTAATATTCAAATAGTGATATATTAATATTATNACGTGCGAACTTCGAATCGGAAAAAAAGAAATGTTTAAGGTTCGAAGATTTTGAGTTTAAACTAGATGATATGATAAATATTTAAATTATTTTAATATTCAAATAGTGATATATTAATATTACTTTTATTGATTTGTCAAATGGATAACACTTTTGAGTATTTTGAATAATGTTTTAAATTTAAAATTTAAAATATGATTTTTTTTTTTATTTTTAATATAAATATCTTATTTTTGGCCATCTGATCAAAATTAAAATGCCAAAATTGGATAATTCCGNTTATTGATTTGTCAAATGGATAACACTTTTGAGTATTTTGAATAATGTTTTAAATTTAAAATTTAAAATATGCTTTTTTTTTTTTAATTTAAATATCTTATTTTTGGCCATCCGATCAAAATTAAAATGCCAAAATTGGATAATTCCAATTCAACTGTTTGTCGGTTCATCCTCGGCTCTGACCGGTTCAATTTCAGCTCCATGCAAAAACGGTTTTGAGCTTAGATCGAACCGGATAAAAGATAAGTTCACAGTTGAATTGATCGAACTAACCTTAAGATGAATGTATAATCACAAAAATAATTACTATAAAATTTTTTAATGCGTTCTCATTCTTGTAAAGCTAAGCCATCGAAAATAATAATCGTAATTATTTATTATCATACTCTCTCATCAATTTTTTAAATTCTCACTAAAATATCAAAATTCATGGTAAAACCAAACCCATATTTTTCATTTTTATCAAATTCTCATAGTGTGTGTGTGTGTGTGTGTGTGTGTATATATATATATATATATATATATATATATATATATATATATATTAAAATTTAAAATATGGCTTATTCAGCCACATGCAATTAATTTAGGATCCGTTAAGCTTAAGCCGAGATGTGCGGCGACCAAATTAGAATCACAATAATCCATTTAACACCATTGCCGTATTTTTTCTACCGTAAACTAGCCGTTGGGATGAGAAGGGATTTAAATTCGAGTAGTATCAACCAACGGTCAAAAAGTTTTTTCAAATCTCTTCTTTCCTCAAACGGTCGTCCCTCTTCCTTGCTTTCCTCGCCGCTCGCTAAAAGAAACCCTTTAAAAGAACCTCGCCGTCTTCTCTCTGCTCCAATTCTCTCTCTCTCGCTTCTCTGTACGGGTAATTTGTATTGTCAAGAAGAAGAAGAGGAGAACGATTCAAAGGATCAGTTTCTTCCTCTTCTTCTCTGTCGACATCTGAGAAACCTCTCTCTGTCTTTTTTTTTCTGGTTCCTCTCGCAATCAGAACCATCTCAGCTCTGAAACTAAAAGTTTAGCGAAGATGACAAGGAGAGAGAGCCATGATAACATCACAGGAGGCGCCGCTGCCGCCGCTGTTGCTTCTCCGCCTCCATTTCCGGCGAGCAAGCAACCTCAGCCTGTGGCCAGGGGAACTGAAGGCCAATCTGTTCTGAAGAGGTCCTCGTTTCATCTCATCCTTCTCTCTAAACACCTATTTACCCATTCTTTAACTTCTTTGAGCCCTACCTATTGTAATTTTCTAGAATTTGCTAGTTTTATTCCAATCAAATTGCCATTCTGTTGAAATTTCTTGTTTTCTTTCTCTTTTTTCTGTTTTTTATTCTTCCGTTGCTGAAAATTTCAGACTGTGGGGGTGTTGGGATTTATTAAATCCAGATTTAACATGAATCGAAGGTAAAATTAGGACCTTAAATCCAAAATTTCATAAATTCATGAATTATGTTAGACTGGATTTACTAAATCCGATCATAAATTCTGTTAATAGTGCGCTACCAAAGAGTTAGAACATAATCAATTGGGGAAGGCCTATTAATTCTTAACCCCCAAGTCTTCATTCATCCACTTAATTTCTCTATCTAAGATTTTTTTTTATTTCTCTTTTCTAATCTTGATTGAATACTTTTTGCTCGATAAAATGCTAGGAAAATCCCTTTTATTAACTTGTTTCTGTGTCTTTTTCTTACATTCTACAAACAGGCTGCAATCTGAACTTATGGCTCTAATGGTAAGAATACAGCAAATTCAGCATCAATGTTTCTATTTTTTTTTTTTTCATTTGTTAAGCCTTTTTAATTACTTAAAAGTAATGTAATTCATTCAGATGCGTGGTGATCCCGGCATATCAGCATTTCCTGAAGGAGATAACATCTTCTGCTGGAAAGGAACAATCAATGGAGGAAAAGATACAGTTTATGAAGGAATGACATTCAAACTCTCCCTTTCCTTTTCTACTGATTACCCTTTCAAGCCTCCTAAGGTGAAGTTTGAGAATCCATGTTTCCATCCAAATGTAGATCTCTCTGGCAACATTTGCTTGGATATCCTTCAGGTTTTTCTTACAACAATTTTTTTCTTACATTTCAGTTATCCATCTTTCTCAGTGATGTTAGATTTTGATTTTTGATCTATTTGTCATTGATTTGTCCAGGATAAATGGTCATCAGCATATGATGTTAGAACAATTCTGCTCTCAATTCAGAGTCTCTTGGGAGGTAAAAACATGCATATTTTGTTAAGTTAGAGATTTATTCAAATCCTTCAACTTCATAACTGGTGTATTTTCTGTACCTTATTGGGTTGCAGAGCCTAACAATGAGTCACCTCTCAACACCCAGGCTGCTGCACTTTGGGCTAATCAAGAAGGTCTTGAATCTTCCATCTTTAAGATTAATATAAATAAAAAGAAAATGTAGGAGTTGTGCTTAACATTCCTCATGATTTCTGTGTTGCAGAGTTCAAAAAAATGGTAGAGAAGCTCTACAGACCTGCTTGATTTTTTTGGGCTCTTTGATGGATGGGGCGAAGATCTGCTAACCTGCTCAAGCATAAATAACCGTCTGATTTTTTCTCTTAAAGTGAATTGAAAGAACATTTGTTTTGCATTGAATTGAAAGCATTCATGTGCCGTCTGAACTTTTTTTCTTAAATGAATTGAAAGAACATTTGTTTTGCATGTAATATAGGCTTAGGACATTTTAAATGAAATTTCAACTCTTCTTCTGATACATTTTTGTTTTTTTTGAGGCAAAACTGTCACTATTGTCGTTCTTCAAGTGTTGCGTGTATTCCCCCACTACAAATGCAGTTGCATAATCTTTCTCAAGCCTTGAATTGATTATCTCATTCAAAATGATTATACTTCCTAAACGGTACATATAAATGCATTCACAGAACTAGTTTTGATGCATATAAATATGTATTCAACATTAGATAATAAGAGAATGAGAGGGACACAGAATGAATGACTTCTATTTTTACATAACTTTCTCTGCATTTTATTTTTATATATACCATTTTATATATCTTCAAGTTCAAAATTTGTTGATGGCATGCGCAGATTCGATTGATGTGTGATTTTTTTATGATGACAAACATATATGGTTGAACTAAGAAATGAATATGAGGTGCAAAATAGATTGAGTTGAAGTATCATTGTCTAAACAAATATTCATAGAAAAACATGCATAATCAAATTAAAGTAGAATGACTATGGAATTGTCAACAATTTTGCAAAGTTTATGCATAGATTGATTCCATGCAAAACCCAACTATTTAACCTACCCTTTTTGATATAATCAACATAGAGAATTAAACACACAAGAATAAGTAATAAATGATTCAATGCACCATCAAATTAAAACTACCCATTTTTTATATAATGAACATAGAGAATTAAACATACAAGAATAAGTAATAAAAATGAATCAATGCATAATCAAATTAAAACTACCCCTTTGTGTGATAGAGTTGCAAAGTAGATTGAATTATAGTAGAATTATTATGGAATTGTCAACAATTTGGCAAACATTAAATCAAGTAGAATTATGAATGTTGTAGTTTTATTCATAGATTCCATGCAAAAATAACCTACCCCTTTTTGATATAATCAACATTAAGAAATAACATAACCCTTTTTGATATAATCAACATAGAGAATTAAACATACATGAATAAGCAATGAAAGTCTTGGTGCATAATCAAATTAAAGCTAACCGTTTTTGATATAATGAACATAAAAAAGTAAGTATAGAAGAACAAACAAGAAATGAGAACATAAAAACTAATCAAAGCAATAAAATTGAGCAATAAGTAGACATCATATTAATCACATCATAATTAAAACTACCCCTTTTTGATATAATCAACATAAGTAATAAATGATTCAATGCATAATCAAATTAAAACTATCCCTTTTTGATATAATGAATAAAGAATTAATTATACAAGAATAAACAATAAATGAGAATACCAATCATAGCAACTATTGTTGTTGTTTCATATAAATTCATAAACTATAACCTATCCCTTTTGATGTAATCAACGTAGAGAAATAACATAATCCTTTTTGACATAATCAACACAAAAAATTAAACATACATGAATATAATGAAAATAAAGAATTTAAATATAGAAGAACTAACCATTTTTTGATATAATGAAAATAAAAAAGGACTAACAACCCAATAATCACATCTAATTAACAACCCAACTTTGTTACCTCCATGCCATTTCTACTAAGATCCACCTACAAAACCAATTTATATGAGTTTTTTCTATTTTTTTTTATTTGTAGTGTCTTGCCACTTGTATTGCTATTGTAGTTAGCCTTACTTTAACCCTAAAATCATGATTAAAAGAAGGCCTAAGCTCATGGAGTTCACATAACAAAATACAAAAATATCAGGGGTAACCAACCTACATCAAAATTTGACTAGTTGTTGCCAAACTATTCTTGTTAAGATTCGATTAGATGTATCTTTTTTTAGCCATTTTGAAGCTGACTGCTCTGATATTCTCCCACATATGCATTCGTATAATCACATCTAATCAACAATCCTACTTTGTTACTTCCCTGCCATTCCTACTAAGATCCATCTACACCACTTTTTTTGAGGTGTGTGTGTGTGTGTGTTTGTTTGTTGTGTCTTCCACATCTCATGATTGCTTTTGTAGTTAGTCTTACTTTAACCCTGAAATCATAACTATGCTCTAGAACTCATTTCCTTAACTAAGATATAAATGTCTATGCATCCTTGCACTCCTTGCCTAATTGCTTAGGGTCCCTTTCTGATCAACAATTTTACTTTGTTATTTACATGCCATTTCTACTAAGATCCAACAACATAACCAATTTTTTTAGCTTTTTCTATTTTTTGTAGTGCCTTTCCACTCCTTATTATTTCTTTTGTAATTAGTTTTACTTTAATTTGAAAATCATAACTATGCTCCTAAATTCTTTTCTGCAATTGATAAGTGTGTCTCGTCTTCCCCGCTGCCTGGAAGAATCGAAAAGGCCCCCTACTTGCATGGGTTTGGATGTGTAGGGCGAGAGGGTGAAGGTGAGCACTGGATATAATGATTGATTTAGTTTGATTAATCTGAGGGATTGATACTCAGATTCCCTTGTTGCGACTCCATACTCTCCAATCATCATCGACGTCATATGATCCTACATCTTTGAGAATGTTCTCCAAGAGAAAAGTCTCTCAGGCTTGGACCAGATGATTGACCAATATCAATTGATGGTCTGGGAGGCTTTACACTTTCAATTGACGGTTCTCCTAGAGGCTGAGAAAGAAAGTGGCCAAAAACAATTATACAGTTAGGGTGAAGGTAGCAGAAAAGCGAGTTGAAGTTGAAGTATAACCTAAAGAATTAAATAATTTAGCAAACTTATATGGTTGAACTAAGAAATGAATATGAGGTGCAAAATAGATTGAGTTGAAGTATCATTGTCTAAACAAATATTCAAAGAAAAACATGCATAATCAAATTAAAGTAGAATGATTATGGAATTGTCAACAATTTAGAGAAGTTTATGCATAGATTCCATGCAAAACCCAACTATAACATACCCTTTTTGATATAATCAACGTAGAGAAATAAACATACAAGTATAAGTAATAAAAACTAGACTGAGTTGAAGTATCATTGTCTAAACAAATTATTCATAGAAAAACATGCATAATCAAATTAAAATAGAATGATTATGGAATTATCAACAATTTAGCAAAGTTTTTGCATAGATTCCATGCAAATCCCAACTATAACATTACCTTTTTGATATAATCAACATAGAGAATTAAACAAACTAGAATAAGTAATAAATGATTCAATGCACAATCAAATTAAAACTACCCATTTTTGATATAATCAACATAGAGAATTAAACATACAAGAATAAGTAATAAAAACTAGATTGAGTTGAAGTATCATTGTCTAAACATATTATTCATAGAAAAACATGTATATTCATATTAAAGTAGAATGATTATGGAATTGTCAACAATTTAGCAAACTTTATACATAGATTCCATGCAAAACCCAACTATAACATTACCTTTTTGATATAATCAACATAGAGAATTAAACACACAAGAATAAGTAATAAATTATTCAATGCACAATCAAATTAAAACTACACATTTTTGATATAATCAACATATGGAATTAAACATACAAGAATAAGTAATAAAAACTAGATTGAGTTGAAGTATCATTGTCTAAACATATTATTCATAGAAAAACATGCATATTCATATTAAAGTAGAATGATTATGGAATTGGCAACAATTTAGCAAACTTTATGCATAGATTCCATGCAAAACCCAACTTTAACCTACCGTTTTTTATATAATCAACATAGAGAATTAAACACACAACAATAAGTAATAAATGATTCAATGCACAATCAAATTAAAACTACCCATTTTTGATATAATCAACATAGAGAATTAAACATACAAGAATAAGTAATAAAAATGATTCAATGCATAATCAAATTAAAACTACCCCTTTTTGATAGAGCTGCAAAGTAGATTGAATTATAGTCGAATCACTATGGAATTGCCAACAATTTGGCAAACATTAAGTCAAGTAGAATTATCAATGTTGTAGTTTTATTCATAGATTCCATGCAAAACTAGCATACCCCTTTTTGATATAATCAACATAGAGAATTAAACATACATGAATATGCAATAAAAGTCTTGGTGCATAATCATATTAAAACTAACCCTTTTTTATATAATGAAAATAAAAAATTTAAGTATAGAGGAACAAACAAGAAATGAGAACATAAAACTAATCAAAGCAATAAAATTTAGCAATAAATAAACATCATATTAGTCACATCATAATTAAAACTACCCCTTTTTGATATATTCAACATATAGAATTAAACATACAAGCACAAGTAATAAATGATTCAATGCATAATCAACATAAAGAAATGACAAAATCCTTTTTGACATAATCAACACATAAAATTAAACATACATGAATATAATGAAAATAAAGAATTTAAATATAGAAGAACTAACCATTTTTGATATAATGAAAATAAAAAAAAGGACTAACACAGAGAAGTCTTGGTGCATAACTAGATTAAAACTAACCCTTTTTGATATAATGAAAATAAAGAATTTAAATATGGAAAAACAAACAATAAATGAGAACATAATGTATGCAAATTCATCTTTTATTTTTTGGATTAGCCGTTCCAATGCAAATTTAGGTGTTAGAATACACAAGTTTAGGTGTTTAGGTATGCAAATACACCAGAATGTGTATTTATGTATGTAAATGCCCCTTATGTGCCTCATTCCTTGTCCAGTTGGTAGGCAGGGTCACTGTAAGTCCCCTATGACAAGGGTTCAATCCCGCCTGTGGTGCGTGGGGGGTTGAATTATAGGCACATGACGCGAGGTTCTCATCATAGGCCCTGACCTGAGCGCATGGGAGCCAAATATCGATTTTTTTTTTTAAATGTAAATGCCCCCTTATCTTTTTAGTTTAGATGTAACTATTCAAGTTTAGGTTTTAGATATGTAATATATAAGAATTGTCTGGTATGTAAGAAAATGCCACAAAAAAAATGTTGGTTTACATGTAAATATACAAGTTTACGTTCTAGATATGTAAATACATGAGACATGGGGTGATATGTATATAAATGCTCAAATCTATATTTTGAGAATTTTGTTCTCTAATCTATAGGGCTTTAATGGACAACTAGAATGTTAGATCATAGACGTAGTTCTTGAAGGATGTTATTTTGCGCAAGTGACATTACAACTTCCTGCTAACATTTTCGGAGGGCAAGTTTCGATAAAGACATATTTAAAGTTAGACGAAGTAAGGCTGGATTTATACTGCATGTGATTTCAACCAAATTACTGGTTCTAGAATTCACATGACATGTATAACCAACACATTGATTATCAGGCTGGTGTCACAATGAGTTCTGCTCCTCCAAATGAGTATGATTCCATTAGAATTGAAAAGATAGGCTCCCATATAACAAGAGTTAAGTTTGCTAGGCATTTGATTGAGGAGGAATAATCGAACAGGGAAACTCAGAAGTTCTATGAATTACTGAATGCTGCAGAATGACGACTATATGAATGTAGCACCATGCATTCTAAGTTATAAGTGATTCATAGATGTCTTGGACGAGTTTCACATGCATATGAATTGAGTGATATTTATGTTAAAATTGAATTTAATGTGCTAGATATTTAAATACATAGGAATTGATACATCTTTCTAAAATAAATACTAACTTGGTCGACCACACATAAAGCTGTGAACCTATTTCAACCAACACCTAATCAATCATAGGCTACACACACAAACAACAAAAGACAAATACCTTAAACCCTAAATATGAATAAAGTGTAAGATCAACATAACATAACCACATTATTATGAAATTAACTTAGTACTTCAAAATTCATATCATTTTTTAGCCTATGGTTCCATTAATTGTTTTCATAAACTTAATTAAGCACACATTTGATAATTAATGATAGAAAGTATTATAAAAATCCAAAAAAAAAATCAAAAAATATCCAAAATTTATTAAGTAGAATTGAAACAAAGATGGATTGGGACTTAGTTTTATTTATTATTATTAAAATGTATTTGTGGTTTTCATTTGACAATTTTTTGCCTATTCATCTTGATAGTTACACTAAAGTTAACCATTACTCCAAGATAAAATCTATTATATTTCATAGCCCTTAAAAAATAATTTGTATGATAATAATTTAATATGCAAATGATGCCATCTCCTCTAAACCAAGTCCTCCTTGCTGGCAAAGAGATTAGCCAACTATCTTAATTTATTATTAATGGTATCTCTCACTTCTTATATAAGCCCCTTCATCTTAACAACAATCAAATATACAAGCCTAAATCACATACTATCAATACTAGCATATAATGGCAAGGGTTCCTCTTATTCTTCTTCTTCTCTTCCTCATCTCTTATGGTATGTTAATACTTTCTATGTTCCATGAAAAATGAATTTGTGCTATCAATTTATTAAGGAATTGTTTATCATATATATATCAGGACCTTTGTCTTCAAAAAGTGTTAGAGATGCAGATCAGGGTGCTGGCACGTGCACGAACGATATTGAATGTTTGACTACTATATGCAGAACAACATGCGATAAAAAATGTCTAGAAAAACCCAGCCACTCCGTCGAGTTTTGCAAAAACAATAGTTGCCAGTGCTGCTGCATGTAAAAACACATTATAACTTTTGAGTTACATATATATGTGTGTGTGTTTGTGCACGGGTGTGTTTTTGTGCTTCTGTGTATGTGTGAACGATGGTCCACTATTATCTTCAGATTGTACTACTTTTATTTTGTTTGCTCTTTACAAAATGATAATAGCATTTGACGCACGTCATGATGTTGACTCAAGAAACATAATAAATAATAACCTGGTTTGATAATGATTATAATTTGTTTTTGTTGGTCAGCATGATGGACTGTTTTTTTATATGATGCTCGGTCGACTGCTAACACATATTTGATGACATTTGGTTGCATTTATATAAGAAATAACATAGTGACATATCATCATAAAAGAATTTCTCATATTAAGATGGTCTTTGTGGTGATCTTTTGTATCCTTGTGAATTTTGTAAGGTCAAAACTATAGATACACCTAACATTTATGCAAATGCATATGCCAAGAACTCTTATAAGGAATATATGAAACAACACTATAGAGAATATGTATCATGCAGATGCCAAAAATATTATATGTTTGGAAAAAATTACTTATATATAAGCAAATATACTACTCCTTGCTTTGGTGGACAAGTAAATTAGTTTCTTAAGCATGCAAAATTATATCTTAGCAAATAATGTTTAGGGGTGTAAATGCTTATATTTCGAGCTCAAAAAGTGTGTTCGTGTTCAGCTCATTTGCTTAACGAGTCGAACATGAGCTATTCACGAATAAAGAGTTATTTTGACAGCCCTAATCACGTAACAATAAGATGTGAAGAGTTGGGACAAGATTTAAAAATTATTGTTTATATTAAAACAATATTTGAATCTAATTTAATAATTTTTTGTTCTAATTTCTTAATTAATACTTTTAATTGATTATAAATCTTTGTAGCCTTGTAGTCAGTTAAGCTTTTTAAAAATACTACTCATCAATATATATATTGAGTAGTATTTCGAGCCAAAACCAACCGAACACGAACAAATAAATCTTTATTCATGTTTGGCTCATTCACATAGCGAATGAGCCGAACACGAGCTTCTTAACGAGCATAACACGAGTTGTTCGCAAAAAACGAGCCTTTTTGACAGCCCTAATAATGTTTGTCATCATCATCAGCGTCATCAAAATCATTCAAGATAAATGTATAAACCGGGTATAGGCCTAATGGTTCATACACTCGCTTCGACTCATTTGTTGTTTTTTTTTTGAAAAAATCTATACCTCCATATTCGTCAAGAAAACAACCATGAAAGAGTTGAGCAGGGGTAGTAAAAGATGGTATTACAAACGGGTCGAGTCAACCACTAGAAATACCTCCATATTCATAAATTATTTATCATTTTCTCTCTAGGTGACCGATAGTGCAATGGTCCCTAGTGCTTCTTTCCTCTCGCCGGAGAAGTCGTAGAGCAAGCCTACTGCCACGATCAGCCGATCATTTCTGAAACCTATCTTATCAAATACTGATTTAAATATGAACTTCACCAGATTGCCAACATCAATAAAGATGCTACTAATATGTCAATTTCTGATTAGTGTAGTGATGATGATGACAACAGTTTAAGGTTCCCCTTAGGGGGCAGATCCTCATTTATGAAAGTGATGGGGAGATACGAGCTATGCTTGGGAGTGATGGGGGCTGCACATAGCTATCTTGACTAAAGCCTCTTTAGATTGGATCTACAGGATGAGTCTCTACCTCCTTTGATGATGACATGAACTATGCCAGCAATGTAGATGACATGAGCGCAGACCAGCTCATCCAAAATTTCTTATATCAGAGCTTTCCCTTGTCATTGGGTCATTGCTCTTGGAGCTATAAACTCTAAAAATTTCTCTATCAAAGCTTTCCCTTGTCCCTATCGCTTCTTTCTTCTAGCTAGAGAAGTCATAGAGCAAGCTTGCTGCCACGGTCAGCTGATCATTTTCGAGATAGATCTTATCAAATACTGATTTAAATATGAACTTCACCGAGTTGCCAATGTCAATAAGGATGCTACTAATATGTTAATTGATGCTAGTGTAGTGACGATGATGACATAATTTTTTAGGTTTCCCTTAGGGGGTAGATCCTCATTTTTGAAGGTGATTGGGCAAATGAGCTATGTTTGGGAGCGATGGTGGCTGCACATAGCTCTCTTGAGTAAAGAATCTTCAGCTTGGATCTACAGGATGAGTTTCTGCCTGCTGCCAACAATGTAGATGTCATGAGCTCAAACTAGCTCATCCAAAATTTCTTCTATGAGAGCTTTCCCTTGTCATTGGGTCATTTTTCTTGGAGCTATAAACTCCTTCACCTTCCTGGTGTTGATCAGCTACTCAACAAGCTTTGGAGGTGTCGACATTCCTCCATGTCGTGACCATTGCTCTGATAGTAGGCGCAGCACTTCTTGGGATCCTAGAGGTAAACTCTAGTTTTCATTAGGGTCACACTATTGAAGTATTTTTTATTTTGGATGACCTCCATTATATCAACTATTAAAACACTCAACGAACTCATCTTAGATAATTCATGGCTAGACAAGGGGAGCTCATTGTATGGAGCTGACCGCTGGCACAATATTGGGCTTAACTTCCTCAATTATATGTTCTAGTTAATCTTCATATGGTCTCGTGGAGGCGAAGTATCTTGTATCATAGATAGGAAGAATGATTCAAGTCATCACTCGTTCTCCACATTTTGCATTGGGGGGTCTCTCTTTTGTGGACGACAGGTGGAGGACATCATTCTAGAGGAAACAAGGGTAGTGTTATGCTTCTTGGCCGATGTGTGGTTGTTGGCCATGTTCAATAACTCAATTAATGTCTTTGGTTGCTGTAAACCTAAAATGTACTGGAAGGGTCCTTCCTTCAGCCATTGAGCTAAAGCAACATGAGCTACTACAGGCTCCAAATGCCATAATTTCAACATCTCATTTTGGAAGTGGGTGAGGAATGATCGAATGATCTAATTATATCCCTATCAAATCTGCAAGAGGACCTATGAATTCTTCTTTGGATTTTGAGAGCTCGCAAACTGTGTCATAAAATTTTTCTTGAAGTCAACTAATGGCACGATCATGCCCAACAACAATAAATTGAACCATATGAGAGCAAACTTACTTAGTGTGGTAAAAAAGAGCTTTCATTTTAGTGCGCCGATGATTCTCAACAAACGCACAATCGACTCAAACGATGCTATGTGGTAGATTGAGTTGTTCTTGCCCTAATATAGTGCTAGGATTTTGAACCTCTCTAGGGGCATAAACTTAGAGATTTTTTGAGAAAATACATTGCCTCAGAACTCCCAAACCGTTGTCGATCGATTAGTGCCGACCCAGCACCATCGAAGTACTGGGAGTCTCCTTCTTTTTCTAATAATAAGGGGGCTCTTCGATCATTGGGCACCAACCTTTCCTCTCAGAGAGGGTTTTCTTTTCTCCAAGCCAGTTTCTTTCAGATGACATCCAATATTTGAGCCTTCAACTCTTGGATTTGTTGGATCACAAAATCTCTTATGCACTCCATATTATCAGTGTCTATATTGAGAGCATTTTCTTTGCGGACTGCTTCTCTTCTTATTTGTGGAATGATCCACACTCACCTCAACTTTTAAGACTTTAAAGCTTGATTTATGCTTGAATCACACTTCAAGGAATAAGCATAAGGAGAGAGAGACATGAAGATAAAGAAGATTGAACAGTAATGGACAATAATTTGTATTAATCATGTAGAACTTTCTTGATATTTTCAGCTAAAATTCCATATCCCTTGTTCATGAAATGATCTCCCAATTTATAGAAGAGAGAGTACAATATAGTGAGGTCACATTTTTTCCACTGCTATAATGAGCGCTATATTAGGTATTCTAAGTATTTTACAGGTATAATCATATCGCTCAATTGTTCTCTCCCTCGTTTGACAGAGCATGAATGACTTCAGCTCAATAAGACCAGTTTGATCAGTCTGGCTAAGTCGGCATTGCCAATTGGCTGAGATTGATTGGTTTCGGGCCAACGAGACTGGTTTGATTGGCTCAGTTAGTATGGTTGTCAACCTTTGATAATAGATGGGAGGAGCTTCTAAGCACCTCTGCACGATTAGCGATGCTAAGGGGCAAGTTCTTCCCTCGAGTCGGCTTCATCATGTTGGTCAGCTTGCATGTCTCTTTATCTCATTCTGTTCAAAAGGCCTGGATTCAGTCATTTTCGAGACTCAGTTGGCTTTGACCTTGCTTGCTCTGGATCGAACGGTTGCATTCGATCATATAGATGTCTTCAAAATCAACATTGACATATTTTCAATGTATATATTTATGATTTTTATTACTAT
This sequence comes from Phalaenopsis hybrid cultivar, assembly GCA_002079205.1. Classification (NCBI taxonomy): domain Eukaryota; kingdom Viridiplantae; phylum Streptophyta; class Magnoliopsida; order Asparagales; family Orchidaceae; genus Phalaenopsis; species Phalaenopsis hybrid cultivar. The sequence goes on along the minus strand of JXCR01138801.1, from coordinate 43,955 downwards.
TTCTTTGCCTATTGACCTCGACAATCTAATTAGTTTATTTTGACCAATTTTCCAAATGTACCTCTTTTTATTAGAATTGACCAGGTTCTCAATTTCCTATATAATAAAACTTTATTATGTAAATAATATTCTTAAGGCTTTTGCTTATTTAAATTAAAAAAAAATAGATATTATATAGTTTTTTTATTATAGTTAATTTTGATGTGATACAAAGGATCTGGGCTTTATAAATGTAAAATGTAAAGTTTAGGTGTTAGAAATGTAAATACGTAGTAATTTGTTGGTATGCATGTAAATTCCTTAAAAATAAATGGTTTAGATATTAATATGCAAGTTTAGGTGTTAGATATATAAATACATAGGAAATGGGTGGGTATGTATGCAAATTCATGTTTTATTTTTGGATTAGCCGTTCCAATGCAAATTTAGGTGTTAGAATACACAAGTTTAGGTGTTTAGGTATGCAAATACACCAGAATGTGTATTTATGTATGTAAATGCCCCTTATGTGCCTCATTCCTTGTCCAGTTGGTAGGCAGGGCCACTGTAAGTCCCCTATGGCAAGGGTTCAATCCCGTCTGTGGTGCGTGGGGGGTCGAATTATATGCAAATGACACGAGGTTCTCATCATAGGCCCTGACCTGAGCGCATGGGAGCCAAATATCGATTTTTTTTTTTTAAATGTAAATGCCCCCTTATCTTTTTAGTTTAGATGTAACTATTCAAGTTTAGGTTTTAGACATGTAATATATAAGAATTGTCTGGTATGTATGAAAATGCCACAAAAAAAATATTGGTTTACATGTAAATATACGAGTTTACGTTCTAGATATGTAAATACATGAGACTTGGGGTGATATGTATATAAATGCTCAAATCTATATTTCGAGAATTTTGTTCTCTAATCTATAGGGCTTTAATGGACAACTAGAATGTTAGATCATAGACGTAGTTCTTGAAGGATGTTATTTTGCGCAAGTGACATTACAACTTCCTGCTAACATTTTCGGAGGGCAAGTTTCGATAAAGACATATTTAAAGTTAGACGAAGTAAGGCTGGATTTATACTGCATGTGATTTCAACCAAATTACTGGTTCTAGAATTCACATGACGTGTATGACCAACACATTGATTATCAGGCTGGTGTCACAGTGAGTTCTGCTCCTCCAAATGAGTATGATTCCATTAGAATTGAAAAGATAGGCTCCCATATAACAAGAGTTAAGTTTGCCAGGCATTTGATTAAGGAGGAACAATCGAACAAGGAAACTCAGAAGTTCTATGAATTACTGAATGCTGCAGAATGACGACTATATGAATGTAGCACCATGCATTCTAAGTTATAAGTGATTCATAGATGTCTTGGACGAGTTTCACATGCATATGAATTGAGTGATATTTATGTTAAAATTGAATTTAATGTGCTAGATATTTAAGTACATAGGAACTGATACATCTTTCTAAAATAAATACTAACTTGATCGACCACACATAAATTTGTGAACCTATTTCAACCAACACCTAATCAATCATAGGCTACACACACAAACAACAAAAGACAAATACCTTAAACCCTAAATACGAATAAAGTGTAAGATCAACATAACATAAGCACATTATTATGAAATTAACTTAGTACTTCAAAATTCATATCATTTTTTAGCCTATGGTTCCATTAATTGTTTTCATAAACTTAATTAGGCACACATTTGATAATTAATGATAGAAAGTATTATAAAAATCAAAAAATATCCAAAATTTATTAAGTAGAATTGAAACAAAGATGGATTGGGACTTAGTTTTATTTATTATTATTAAAATGTATTTGTGGTTTTCATTTGACAATTTTTTGCCTATTCATCTTGATAGTTACACTAAAGTTAACCATTACTCCAAGATAAAATCTATTATATTTCATAGCCCTTAAAAAATAATTTGTATGATAATAATTTAATATGCAAATGATGCCATCTCCTCTAAACCAAGTCCTCCTTGCTGGCAAAGAGATTAGCCAACTATCTTAATTTATTATTAATGGTATCTCTCACTTCTTATATAAGCCCCTTCATCTTAACAACAATCAAATATACAAGCCTAAATCACATACTATCAATACTAGCATATAATGGCAAGGGTTCCTCTTATTCTTCTTCTTCTCTTCCTCATCTCTTATGGTATGTTAATACTTTCTATGTTCCATGAAAAATGAATTTGTGCTATCAATTTATTAAGGAATTGTTTATCATATATATATCAGGACCTTTGTCTTCAAAAAGTGTTAGAGATGCAGATCAGGGTGCTGGCACGTGCACGAACGATATTGAATGTTTGACTACTATATGCAGAACAACATGCGATAAAAAATGTCTAGAAAAACCCAGCCACTCCGTCGAGTTTTGCAAAAACAATAGTTGCCAGTGCTGCTGCATGTAAAAACACATTATAACTTTTGAGTTACATATATATGTGTGTGTGTCTTTGCACAGGTGTGTTTTTGTGCTTCTGTGTATGTGTGATCGATGGTCCACTATTATCTTCAGATTGTACTACTTTTATTTTGTTTGCTCTTTACAAAATGATAATAGCATATGACACAGGTCATGATGTTGACTCAAGAAACATAATAAAAAATAACCCGGTTTGATAATATTATGATTTTTTTTTTGTTGGTCAGCATGATGGACTGCTTTTTTATATGATGCTCGGTCGACTGCTAACATATATTTGATGACATTTGGTTGCATTTATATAAGAAATAAGATAGTGACATAACATAATAAAAGAATTTATCATATTAAGATGGTCTTTGTGGCGATCTTTTGTATCCTTGTGAATGTTGTAAGGTCAAAACTATAGAAGCACCTAACATTTATGCAAATGCATATGCCAAGAATTCATATAAGGAATATATAAAAAATTTTATATGATTGGAAAGAACTACTTATATATAACCAAATGGACTACTCCTTGCTTTTGTGGACAAGTAAATTATTTTCTTAAGCATGCAAAATTATATCTTAGCAAATAATGTTTAAGCGTGTAAATAAGTCGAACACGAGCGAGCCTGTTCGGCTTGTTTATATTTCGAGCACAAAAAGTGTGTTCGTATTTGGCTCGTTTGCTTAACAAGTCGAACAAGAGCTGTTCACAAACAGCGAGTCGTTTTGACAACCTTAATCACGTAGTCATAAGATGTTAAAGGTTGGGGGCAATATTTAAAAATCATTGTTTATATTAAAACATTATTTGAATCTAATTTTATAATTTTTTGTTCTATTTTCTTAATTAATACTATTAATTGATTATAAATCTTTGTAGCATTGTAGTCAGTTAAGCTTTTTAAAAATACTACTCGTCAATATACATACATACAAACACACACACACA
>JXCR01138801.1:24896-40558 GCA_002079205.1 Phalaenopsis hybrid cultivar | reverse complement strand
TATATATATGATGAGTAGTATTTCAAGTCAAAACGGACCAAACACAAATGAACAAATTTCTATTTGTGTTTGGCTCGTTAACTTAGCGAATGAACAGAACAAGAGCTTTTTAATGAACCGAACACGAGCTGTTCACGAACAATAAGCCGTTTTGACAGCCCTAATGATGTTTGTCGTCATCATCATGATCATCAGCGTCATCAAAATCATTCAATATAGATGTATAAACCGGGTCTTGGCCTAACAGTTCATACATTCGCTTCCACTAATTAGTAGTTTCTTCGAAAAAAATCTATAAGAGTTTTTTTATTATCTCTTGTATAAAAAAATGTTTCTCTCTTTATATTCCTCTTCGATGTAGGAAAAATATAATATGATATATAATGAATTTGATTAGACCAAGTGAATAATGGAAAATATGAAACTAATATTAGGTACAAGCACCTCGAAAGACGAAAGGTTCCACACAGGGAGGGATCTTGGTATGAGTGTGGCTGACTGCATTTCTATTTGGCTTTGTAGGGCTGATAAGTAAGCTCCATATGATTGTGTAGATGTTTTGTGAGGCCTCATGTAAGAGGTGAAAGAACCCATGTTGTGAATCCTCCATCCTGATCACTCAATCCTCCAAAGAGGGATCCAAGTTACCTTCATCAGAAGAATAATGTCTTATAAGGTGGGAAAAGTCAGAGACTTGAAGTCCTTGGCTCTGTGACTGTCCTATGGAATGGTGGATGTTGGAATAGAATGCTCCGTTGTTGTGAGTGTTTCGTTTGATGGTCATTTAACAAATTTCGTAAGTCCATCGATAGTAGGATTTTCTTTTCCCATTTACGACACCAAACTTAGGCATGCTAGAGAATTCACAGTAGTAAAGTAAGGAATTATTGTATTAGTGTTGCATGAGAATGAATAACACACTCATAATAAAAGTGACAGACAAAGATACTAAACATTTTTACATAGAAAATTTGGAAAGGGAAAAAACCACGTGGCCATGCTCAGTGAAAAGTAATTCATTATGGTGTGATGAGTACATGTACAAAACCTTGTCGCGTTGTACAATAGTCAATAGCGTTTGTAGTTGCCATAAATTTATTACACCAACTTCGAAGTGGGTTTCTTTGTAATGTTCATGACGATGTTCTACTCTGTTTTACTCCGTAGAATACTCCACTGCCCCACGATGTTGATTGCTACTCAACACAGTGCTTTGTTACTCTATAACCCTGGTTGTTATTCAACAAGATGCTTTATTTAAATGAGTAGGGGGTGGCAGTCGGTGGTTGACAACAACTGACATGCAGTGGTCAGCGACGACAGGAGTGGAAAGCATTCGCCAAATCTTCGGTGCAGAATACTGGACTTTAACTCATTCTCTTCTCGATTCTACTCTAGGCTAAGGACTTAGTCCGCTTTCATGAAGTAGATATGGATCTATTTATAGATTATAAGAGAGATCCTCTTGATCAAATGGTATTCTGCGGACTTTGGAGTGCCTTAACAATGTCAAAATTGAGTCATCTTAGACTTGTAAGATTCGTCTTATCGAGATGCTTGATTTGACCGTAAGCTTGTCAGATTTAAAATCTATTTGACCTTCCAATTAGACACTAAAAACTTCCAAAAATGATTTAACAGCTTGATATGGGCTTGATTTGACTTGAATTAGATTAACTTAGTGTCGTTGTGTTCCCCTCGTCGAACCGGTCAGTTTGACTGTAAGTTTACTGAAATTAGAGTTCTGCATGATTTTTTTTATTGAAGTTTGAACGTTTCTTGTTCATAAAATATCCCAAAATTCGTGCTACGCCATGAGATTCGTGTTAGAAGATGAAAATCTGTTGATGTCATACCAGGTATATTTATAAATTTAGAATTACAAAATTATTTTCAAAATAATAAAATCTTTAAAATCAATGTTATGACTTCAAAAATTTTTAAAAATCCATAATAATTGATCACTTGAATACAAAAACCAAGATAAATATTAAGTTTAAAACTTAATTACAAATTATTGATAAATATGTAATTTTATGAATTATATGTGTACCCTTATTTGATTTAAAGTCTTGTTGTTTAATCATTTAAATTGTCAAATTCAGTGGTTTACCAATCATAATAATAAATTACATTTTTTAAAACTCATTTTTGAATTTTTAGTAGAGAAGAAATAGATTTGTAAATAAAAAAAAAATTACAAAATTACCCATTATATGAATATATCAAAAATTTATTCACCTGAGCATCAAAAATACATTAAAAATCTCCTAATTTAACATTTAAACTAATAATAAGAAATAAAAAAAATCACATTTATGCATATACATACATGCTAATTCTTTTTTTTATATTTAGGCCCTCGCTCATTGCATGGAAAGGAGGGACCCGACTTGCGAGTATCACCACACTTATAGAGTGAGTCTGCCTTTGCATACCAATCCATATAATTGATTTTCGACCCTTACATCATCAAATACCTCATGCATATACACGTTTGTTTGTCGCACAACACGAAAATATGAACTATACGTGTTTGCTCCTTTATGATATTTATAACACAAATCAATCTACATTCTAACCTATATTACTTTTGATACCATATTTGATTATTTAAATAAATTATTTTAGCATAAATTATTATTTTAATTTATTTTCTTTTTTATAACTAGATTTATTTTTATTTTTGTTAATATTATTATTATTTTTAAGTAAACAATGAACTCATCAAGCATATTACAAGGAGTGATTGAATACATAACACATTGATTATAAATAAAACTGAATGATCTCAAGGTATTAAACTCAAGCGCTCATCATATCTGATGAAAATAGTATGTCGAAAGGGATATTTAGAAATTGTATATGAAACTCGTAACTTCTTGATTGAAATCCTAAACTCCTGATTGACTACGATTGCACGCGTACTGACTCTCCTCGAAGCTGAACCATGTCAGACAGACATTGTAACAAGTTGTTGGACATCCACCATTGCATGTATTTGTGGAGTCATTATTATTTAGGCATGTGATGGTAACCTCCAAAACATTAAATCTTGCTAACTATGATTTTTTTTTTGACATAATTATACAATATCATATGAAAAGTAATTCAATAATTAACAATAAGGATTTGATATTATATAAATCAGAGAATTCAAGCATTTATTTTTATTACCATAGGAGTTTAAGAGAAAGGAACTTGAGGAGAATAAGGGTCCGTTCAGTTTTGTCTGTTTTGATAAATTGCTTTTTGGCAACTTTTTCTAAAAGCTACAGCTAAAATCATCATTTTTTCTACCGGTCCTAACTAGGTGCTGTGACAGCTTTCTAGATGTGGTCCAATCTTTAATAAAAAAATCGTAATAGCTACCATAACTTTTTACAACATCAAATTATTCTTCATTAGCTTCACAACTGTTTCTTAACAAGCTGCAACTACCACAAACAAACCCTAAAAGGACCCTTCCCACCATTTTTCTTGTGTGATGATATATTTGAGAGTTGCCCTTTATAGGATTTTGCGCATGATGAAAGTTGGTAATGATTCCAATGATAAAATTAAATTTGATATTTTATAAGAAAAAGATCTCTTTTATAATCTATTATTTATATATGAGGATTTGATGTTTTTGTTTTCCTTTGAACAAGTGGAGGGACTAGCCAAGCTTATCAAAACTATCAAAAGGAACATTTAGAAGTTTAGCATATGGCTTGTTTTCTACTATTATTATGCACTAAATCTTATGTTGCGGAACGAATAATTAGCATAAAAAATAAAAATTAGAATAAAAATAAAAATACAAGGTCAACAATTAATAAAATAGCAAGTTTTGATGATTATTTTAGCCGTCATTAAAAGAATAGGACTAAATTAATACTTTGACAAACTTAGAGACTAAAATCACTACAAAGAAAGAATAATGAAAACAATTTACAAAGAGATATATATAAAAAAGGAAAATATAAGCTACAATAGGAAGAGGCATTTTTCAAGAAATAATAGAGTGAATTAACAAGAGCTCAAAATATGAACCTCTAGATCAAGCCGACGGTCTAGAGTGCATAGGTAAATTGAATTTACTTCCTACAACCTAGCTAGCGATGATTAGTATAAACGATAAATTTCTTACAGGTTGAATTGTCGGTTTTGAGTGAATTGACCTTCCGACAGTTATAAAATAATCACTAGCAGTCGAAATTGTTGGTTCATAGCAAGTTTTAAAGTGATAGTCATAACCCATCGAAAAGACAAGTCCCTTTCGGAGTTGATCTTGACCCTAAAACAAAAACGTTCTCTTTTTATTCTCTGTTTACTTGGGTAGCTTATGTAGGTATCAATTCGTGGATATTTGGTTCAAAGTTTCTCGATCCAAATCTGTTTGGATGTGCACCATTGATCTATCGTACGAGGTTTACCGCACATAAGCTCTTCAGGTTCTTTTCAAATTTGTCTGCCTAGTTTTTGTCTTAATTCCTTCTATTCCAATCCCTTCTCTACTCTGAATCGTCCATATGATTCAAGTAAAATGTCCCATTGGAAGAGGGAATCCTAAGGCAGTGACTAGATAAGCGACTCCGAGTTATATAAGATACCAAAACAACGAGTCATCAAGTCCTTTGAGCATCCAAGATTCATATTAAGATCTTAAAATTTGTTTTCTGTGTGATATTACAAAAGTGATGATGATCTGGAGACTATTAAAACATTCTAGATTTGATTGTATATTTTTGAATATTACATCTCTCTATCTCTCTCTAAAATTTCAGTTTAATGCTCAAGTAAACCCCCATAATCTCAGTGTATGATTCTAATGCCTTATTTGCATTTATGAGTAAGTTAGTGCGTGCACCACATGTTTCATTCAAGGCATGCATGAGGAACCTACAGGGTTAGCCTTAAAATTATAGCAGAATTCATTAAATTATGTGAATTTTGGCAGTATTTCAGAAGCTTTCCACTGTTATCCTAATGAGGGTAACCACCATGCTAAAAAAAGCATGCATGGTCAGTGTCACAAGACACCACGGTCGAATTATTTGAAACCCACCATAGCTTCAAGGGCATGTACAAGGTACCAACAAGCATACGTTAGTGCACAACATGTTTATTAATATCCCCTCGTCGCTTCGCTTGTATAGCCAACAAATTTTTCTCACCATGCTCTTAAAAGCATATACTAGTTTGCTCGCTGTGACGAACAAATCACAAGCAAGTTGCAACACCGCAAGCGTCACATATGAGCTTCTTGTCACTCTCTTAGATGCATGTATAAGTTTTATCATCACCTCAAACATGCCATAAATATGATATATAAAGAGTTTATGAGAACATTCTCTTATATTTTCGATGATATCAATGCCTACGATCATGGCATGAATGTCGAGGATAACATTTTTTATTTTTTTATTTTTTTTTTGTTTGTCTGATTTAAACGAATTGAGGGGAAGGTGAGAAGCATTTGGGAGTTGTTGATTAGAAAGAGTAGAGCAAGCTTCAAACTTGATTTAGCCTAAATCCTGTAGAACAGCAAAGTTCAACTTTGGGTTGATCCACACAATCTTAAATCTAAGTTGTTCTTTGTTTGTGTTTTACTGCAAGCACAAGTATAGAATGGAGAATTTGGGTAGGTAGAAAGGAGAGGAATGGTGAGAGACTTGGGGTGTTGTGGGATCTCGCCGGAGATTGGAATGACGGTAAGTGCATGTGCCGGCGAATATCATTTACGTCATGTTTGTTTCTTTCGATCGTGAAATACCCCTTTGTATGTAATTTCGATGCTCTGAACACATGCAACGGTGAAGTTTGTTTCGCAAATGAACATTATTCCATATGAACTCGAGCATGATCAAGTCATTCTAACTTTGATTTATGCGGTGTTATGTTCATCTCGCATCATCTTCGCCATGATTGATCAATTTAACTTGTGAAACATATATAGAGGCCAACACGTCATTAATCATACAAACAACAAATATTTTCCATTTGAATGTTGATTTCTGCCCATTAAATATCAAATAATCCCTTGAGAGGGAAACTTTGAAATAATTAAAGGCTTTCTTTGATAATAGAAAAACATTGGTTATAAATATAAAACTCACAAATCTCAACATATTGAACTGAATCACTAATCATATTTGACAAAATCAGTCAAGCCTAAACTCTTGATTAATGACAATGGCACAAGCAGTGGGAGCTGTTTGTGCACTCCCATGTTGGGCAAGCATTGTGACAAATTCTTGGGCATCCATCATTGCATCTATTTGTGCAATCATTATTATCCACACACCAGATGGGAATGTCCAAAGCCCTAAATATTTGTCCATCATCAGCAGTTATATTTCTGATTGAAAATGAGTTTCCTGATACAAATATTTATGCAAAACCACATGATTAGAAATTGAAGATTTAACAATAAGAACAGTGATATTATGCAGAGAGTTTGTTGTTCATACCATAGGAGCTTAAGAGAATGAAGATGAGGAGAATGAAAGGAGCCCTTGCCATGATTTTTGTTAGCTGTTGATTGTATGTTCCCATATTTGAGAGTTGACATTAATTTATAGGAGTTTTTGCAGGAAGAGTTGGTGCAGATTCAAATCCAACTTTTGTTTTCCTTTGAACAAATGGAGGGACTTGCCAAGCTTATTGAAATTATTGAATCTTATCTTTCAAGATAAAAGTTAAGCAATAAAAAACAAAAATAAAAATAAAAAAACAAGATTAATAAATAATAAAAAATAACAAGCTCTGCTAAGAAGTCATCATCCACTGACTCGTAGTTCGAAAAAAATCTTATTTTTTATTTATTTTAGATAATTTTAATATGGACTGAAATAGTCCAGATGAATAATTATTTTAGCCGGCATTAAGAGATCATGATTTCGAAGTCATTTTGAGCAACATAAATTTTATAGTCATTGACTTAAAGTGATATTAAAAATGATGAAGCTTTATATACTAAGTGAAGCTATTTGTATAATTTCTATATGTTGATGTTGTTTAGTTTGAATGAATGTCATAGATGTTTAGTATAAGCAATAGATTTTAAACAGGTTGAACCGTGGGTTTTGAGTGGGTCAATCTTCTGACAGTCATAAAATAGTCATTGATGGTCCCAATCGTAGATTCATAACATATTATAAAGCGACGGCCAAAACGCATCAGAAAGTCAAGCAGAAGTTACTTGGGCTATTAAGAACCGAAGATCATGATTTTTTAACCGACGGTTAAACCTTTCAGTTATTAAAAAAAATTAAGCACTAACGGTCAAAAGACTATTGGAAAGCCATCAGAAAATGTCTTTATATCGAACCGACGTTTGAAATCCCTCATTTCTTTCTGGCACGTGCGCCTTTGCTCTCGGGCCAACCGAACCCTCTCGAATCCCCTTTTCGTCAGTTTATGGTTTCTCGAGTTCATGCATTCAAATCATTAGTAACTTTGATTGCATTATCCCTTAAAGTTTTTATTTAATTTGAACAGTTAAACTTTTTGCATTTGAGAGAAATTTAAAATTTTGATTCGATTTTGTATAATTTTGATGATGTATCTCATCGTTGCATGCTTACAACTAATCTCTTACAACTTTCCATGTCTAACACACCAAGCACATAAACATATGTTTAATATATCTCCAACCTAAACTTTCACATTTATATACATAACACTTTGATTCTTTAAAAATGTATATTTTACTTAAAAAAAAAGGTAATTATGATGTTGATGTTTTTGATGCAATAATAAAATGTTTAGTGCTATTTGTGTAAGTATGAAATTTTAGGTTTGAAATATGTAAATACATTAGAATTGTGTGCTACACATGTAAATCCACCTTTTCAAAGCCAAAATGACATATAGCACATAATTCTTATGTTTTTATGTCTCTCACATCTACATTTTTGTGTTTTCGTACATGTAACTTCGGTGCTTTTAATCTATGCGTGAAAATATGTATTTCGCTTCTTTTAAAAGTAGTCATAGTAGTGTTAATTCTGATGTGATATTAAAGTTTGGAATGCTATGCATGAAAATATCAAAGTTTAGGTTCGAGATGTGTAATTTATATACACGTGACACTTTGGCGCTTTAAACATAAGTATAAAAATGACGCATTTTATTTTTAAACATTGATAAAAGTGATGTTTTTGATATGATGTTAAAGTTTTGATTGTTATGTGTGTAAATATGATAGTTTAGGTCTGTGATATGTAAGAACATGAAAATGGTATGTTACACATGTATAGGCCTCTGTTTATAGGGACTTACGACCTTGCCCTATATGCAAGACAACTAACTTGGGATAATGCCTTCAATTTGACTTTTGAAAAGGATGTTATTGTAATGTTTTAAGACACATGCACATTTTTCAAGTTGCAGACATTTTACAATTGGAATTAACTTGAGCCGTGCAGTTGGACCATTTCGTAGAGCACTGAAACATAATGTATGGAGCACAAGTGAGTGTGCACATTTCAAAATGTTTTAAGTTCTATGATTTGTAAAATTTTATTATTAATGGAATGTGTCTAACTAGTTCATCTTAAGCTTTAAACTTCGCCTTTTGTCCGCTCGTGCAGATGTGCTACGGATCCAATGACGTAAAACGTTCTAGATTTTGATTGTCGTTGCACAAGTGAGCCCCCATAATCTTAGTGCAAGACTCCAAATGCTTTAGCTAACCAATGAAATACCTCATTTATATTTATAAATGATAGAGCGAGTTCATCAAAGGTTTCATTTGCGTTCGTCGGTGAGTCATTGAGTCATCTTAGCATGCAAGATTTTATTCGAGCTCATGGGTGAGTCATCAAGTCCGTTATAAATCTTGTGCAAGTTTTATTTTTATTTAATTCCGCCTTTTATGTTAATGAATTAAAAGATTTATCATTTTAGCCCAATGTTTAGATGAAATTTGGACGGTCTTTCAACAGCATCTTAGCGTCATCCCCATGATGGGGCTGCATCGGAAAGTTGAGTCTAACCACCATACCAAAAAGGGCATGCATGTAGATGTGTAAACAAGCCGAACACGAGCGAGCCCGAGCTCAGCTCGTGTTCGGTTAGTTAAAAAATATCATTATTTATGTTCGACTAGTTTATATTTCAAACACAAAAAATTTATTTGTGTTTGACTCGTTTGCTTAGCGAGCCGAACATGAGCTGTTTGCAAATAAAGTGTTGTTTTGACAACTCTAGCCACATAGCCGTAGGATGTTAAGAATTGAGCAAGATTTAAATATTTTATTTATATAAAAATATCATTTAAATATAATTAAAATATTTTTATTCAATTATTTAATTAATAATTTTAATTGACTATATATCTTTATAGTCTTGTTGATAATTATATATATATATGTGTTCATGTTCGGCCTGTTTGCTTAACAAATAAATCAAACTCGAGCTTCTTAACAAGCCAAGCACGAACTGTTAGAAAATTTGACAAGCCCACATGCTTGGTCGATGTCATGAGACATTACAGGCGAAAATTTTGAACACTCCACAAACTTAAGGGAGTGTATGGGGTAACTGCAAAGTGGGCCACAAAATGATTGCAGAATTTATTAAATTATGTGAATTCTGGCCTAACCCCAATGAGCCTTTTGGCACCTGGGGTTCACTCGGCGTTCCATATTCTGAGGTCGGCATCAAGATTCGTATGGTCTTTTCAAGGTTTGCTGTTCGGCCGATTTTCTACCCCAAGGTTGAAATTCCCTCATCGTACAAATGTTAGGCTTTGACACTTTCTCTCTTTTCATGTTTTATTCTTTTATTTCTGCTTGTCGACATTCTCTCATTAGTGCTTCATATGTCTACGTGTCTCTCAGCTTAACGATGAAGAAGATGTTGAGATTCTCGTAGGATTCAAAATATAACATACACAATCGTTGTCTTTTTTGTATGTAAATCCATAAATATGCACGCAAATGTGATCCAATGGTAGTCTTTTAAAAAAAAAAAAAAATTGATGCATTTTCTTTAGATACAACAACTGTGTATTCGTTATATATATAAATATATTTTTCTTTTTTTTTTCTTTTTTTTCTAAAGGAATCACAAGAGACTATTATACGAGCCTCCAGTCATCTCTAACGTAACTAACAATTTGAGTACCACATCCTTAAGGTCAACTATGTCATAAGGGATTCAAACCCCCAACCTGAGTGGTCTTATAAACAGGCTAGGGTATGATTATTTCAGGAATAGAATCATGGAAGAATCAAAATTGTTATTTGACCTTTCCAATGTACATTACTCGCCAACAACCACTGCTTTCACGCCACCGCCGCACCGGCTGCCAACTACACCATTCTGTCAAGGCTAAAATTATCCCATGCATATAATCAAAGGGCTGCCAGTTAGTGGATGATGACTTTCTATCAGAACTTGATATTTTTTATTATTTATTAACCTTGTATTTTTATTTTTTGTGCTAAACTTTTATTTCGAAACATAAGATGTAGCGCAAAACAATAATCGAAAACAACCATACATAAATTTTTTTCAAATGCTATGTCCCTCCATTTGTTGAGAGGAAAACAAAAGAGTTTTATTCCTTGTAATTATCAAATTTAACGTTGTCATTTGAATCAACACCAACTCTTCTTACAAAAGCTCCTATAAATTAATGGCAACTCTCAAATATATGAACACAACCAACACATGACAGCAATGATGGCAAGGGCTTCTTCTATTCTCCTCATCTTCATTCTCTTAAACTCCTATGGTATGAAAAATAAACTCTCTTGAATTCTATGAATTGTATAACATCAAATTCTTATTGTTAGATCTTGAAGTTCTAATCATATGATTTTGCATGAATACTTGTATCAGGCAAATCATTTTCAATCAGCAATACAACTGTTGATGAGGGACAAAGATTTAGGGTCTTGGACGTTCCCATCCCATGCAGGAATAACAATGACAGCACAAATACATGCAATGCTGGATGTCCAACAATTTGTCACAATGTCTGTCGAACATGGTCCTGCTTCGAAGGCCATTGTGTGTGCAATTGTCATCAATCAAGGGTTTAGGCTTTCATTCAAGAAGTTATGAGTTTCATATATATTTCTAAATATTTTTTTTTGTAGACTTTTTTTTGTCAAATATGGTGAGCGCTCGAGCAAAAATCAACTTTCAAATGGAAAATTTTTGTTTTGTGTATGATTAATGACGTGTTGACCTCTATGTATGTTTCACAAGTTAAATTGATCAATCATGACGAAAAGATGACACAAGATGAACATAACGCCACGTGAATCAAAGTCAGAATGACTTGATCGTGCTCGAATCCATACGGAATAGTGTCCATTTGAAAAACAAACTTCACCGTTGCATGCGTTCAGAGTATCTAAATTACATAGAAATGGTTATTTCACGATTGAAAGAAACAAACACATGCACTTACTGTCGTTCTGACCCTCTCCGACGAGATCCCACAACAACACACCAAGTCTCTCACCATTCCTCTCCTTTCAACCTACCCAAATTCTTGACTCTACACTTCTGCTTGCAGTAAAACACAAACGTAGGAGAACCTAGATTTAAGATTCTATTGGTCAACCCAAAGTTAAACTTTGTTGTTCTGCAGGATTTAGGCTTGTCTACTCTTTCTAATCAACAACCCCCAAATACTTTTCACCTTCCCCTCAATTCATTTTAACCAGACAAGATCGTGGGCATTCATCTCATCGAAATTCATGCCAAGATGGTAGGCATTCATCTCATCGAAATTCAGATTAATGTACCTATTCTAGAGTTTGCATCCTTCTACAGAGACAATTCTTTATAGTTAATTACGTCTTAAGTAGTCAAGACTACTCATAAGACTTCTGATTGAGATTATAATTTGTTCTCACAAAGTTCAAGTGTTTATTAAGGAAAGGAACATCAAAGTCCTATCCCAAAGGAAACATATTCCTAAGGATTCTGAACTATCATAGAGTTTTTTTATTGTTAATGGTTTAATTGAGGTTCATCATTTTGCTTCGAGTTTTGAATGTCTGTCCCTGTAAAACAGAGTTAGTACACCTTAATAACATGCAAAGTAAATGTAAGATGACCACCGCCCCATATCTTCAACATTCCTGCAAAACAAAGTTATCAGAAAATTATGTTTTTTGTTAATTTGGTTTGTTTGTTAATTTTTTCAATTTTTAGACAACCCGGTCAAGATGTCGATGGCTCCACCATCTTGGGGTACCCTGGTATAGTTAGTGTGCAAGGTAGTCAAACATACTCTAACCAGAAGATTCTTATCAGCAACCACATGTTGCATCGTTCAATAGATCTTTGTAGATTCAGATATTTGGGGTTCAAGTTGAGTTTGGTGATCTTTGTTCATTAAGGTTTCATTTAATTTTGAATGTATTTTTCGGATCGTAGGAGTTAAAAATTTTAATTTACTTAAGACTTATTAGCCGATTTTTTTTGTCATTTTGTATTTTGTTTTTTGGGATGACCTAGTCAAGATCTCATGTTTCTGTCATCCTAGGGTCATTGGGGTTGCAGTTTGATTAGTCACAAGGGACGGTATGATATTTTGTTAGCAGTCATGGGTTACCTCCTCTAAAATACCTTCTCAAACCAAGTTGCATTTTTTTGTTTCAAGTTTAAGCTTTAATATCTCTTAGGGTGAATTTTATTTTTGTTTAGGTTGATTTGGTACCATAGCCCAAATTGCCCCTAACCGAGACTAAGTGTGCTTTTATTCTCATATGAAAAGTCAAACCCTAATTAACCTTCAGTCAACTAGGCTCAGGTTGATTTTAGATTAGTTCAAATACAGTTGAACGGATCTAATGATGGGTCTCTGGGTAACCCAAGTTAATCTGAGTTAGCTTAGTTGTCCCTCAGATTATCTTCAAAATTGTTTAAATCGACCAAATTTTTATAGATTGACCCAGGTTGACTTAGTTTGATTGTGGTCAAATGAGTCTTACTTAACTTAGATTGGCTTATGTAAGCCAAGTTAAATGAATTCGGATTAACTTGGGGGTAGATTAGGTTGAGCTGGACTCATCAAAGTTAAACGCCTTAGGTTCAATTGAATTTAAGTTAAATTAGACTTTGGTGAAGTTCAAGTTAATTTAGACTCAAATTTTCTGTTTAAGTTTAAGTTGGACTTTAATTAATACCTAATTAAACTGAGGTTGAGACTTAAGTCGAGCTTGAAGTTGAGTCTCAAGCTGGGTTAATCAGAGTTTAATTTGATTGTCTTGAAGAATAAAACACGATCATTGAGTTGGCCTGAGTTAGGTTAGGTTGATCTGAAGATCGGATTGACCCATAGTAAGTTGGGTTGGTCCAATAGCTTAATTGGATTTAGTTAACCCATGTTAAGTCGGGTTAACCCAAAAATTGGGTTGAATTGGGTTAACCCTAGTTAGACCAAGTTGACCCAATGGTTCAGTTGAATTGGGTTAACCCGAGTTAAGCCGGGTTGACCCAGTGGTTTAGTTGAATTGAGTTAACCCGAGTTAGGTTGGGTTTCCCCAGTTGTTCAGTTGAATTGAGTCAATCTGTGTTAAGTCGGGTTGGCCCAATGGTTCAGTTGAGTTGGGTTAACCCGAGTTAGTTCAGCTTGACCAAGTGATTTAGTTAAATTAGGTTAACCGGAGTTGAGTCGGGTTGACCCAGTGGTTCAGTTGAGCCGAGTTAACCTAAGTATGGCTTGGTTGAACCAGTGGTTCAGTTGAATTGAGTTAACCCGAGTTAGGTCCCCAATGGTTCAATTGAATTGGGTTAACTCTAGCTAGGTCTGGTTGACCCAGTTATTCAATTGAGTTGGGTTAATCTGAGTTAGGTCAAGTTGACCCAGTGGTTCTGCTAAATTGGGTTAACCCGAGTTAGGGCAGGTTGACCCAATTGTTCAAACCTTAAACTAGGTATAAATAAGACTAGACTCAGTAGAGTTCCAGTTGAATTAAGTCTATGCTAGACCTAGATTAAGTCTAGGTTAGACCTGAAGGGATTCAGTTTGAACTAAGTTTAACTTAGGTAGACTTACGTTAGGTCTATGTTAAATTAGACCTAAGAAGAGGTTTAATTTGAACAAGGTCTAGATTAGGTTAGACTTGGGTTAGATCTAGGCTGAGCTAGACCTAAGGATATGTTCAACTTAGGTTTAGATATAAGGGATTCAATTTGAACTCAAAGAGACATCAAGGATGCCAAATGCTATAAAGCAAAAACGGCAAAAATACAATCTCACACACATGGAAATATGAGCATCAAAACAAACATATTAAGAAAACCATGCAAAAATGCATACACACATGCATCACTCTATATAATTTGATCTTTCATACGCACTCACTCAGTCCATTTTGTAATTTGAGGTTGTTTGAGAAACATCAACAACGATCGAGGCAATCAGGGTCATAATCAAATGCGAGTGATTTTCGTCGACGCTTTGAGCCATGGCAAAAAACGTGTCAAAAAATACAATCCCTTGACATGAAAAGCATGTGTCAGACGGGAAATACATCAAAAAATGATGCAAATTAACTTTCAAATAAACTTCAAACAAACTTTAATAACCTTTTATAACTTAAAATAAACCCTAAACAATCCAATCAAATCAACTTAAACGAACCTTCCAACAACCTTAAAATCCAACCAACTAAAGTTGTAAATCATTCAATTCAAACTCTTCAATCAACAAAAATCAAATCCAAATCAACGCCTTCTCGACAAAACTTATCAATCACCAATCACCAGGGTATGCTTTCTACCCATAGTTGACTAACCATTTTCCCAAGCCTTTCTATAACACATCGTCATTGGACTGTAAGTCTCAATCCCTCAATTCCACTCAAATCTTTTCAAAGCTCTGATTCTTCCAATCTGAGTCCTAAATATTAACCTCACAAACACTTACCAAATAATCGCACATACATAACATAAGATAACTCCTAAGATACGAGACCCTAGAATAAAATAAACCATATCTTACTCAGGTTCATATATTGCCCAATCGATTAGATTCATTTTAAGATAATATTTATATTCTTTTGGGTAGTATGTATTCTTCGAATAATGCATTCGATCATTTAGATAGAAATATTCTAAAACGTATGATACATATTCAAACCCGCACCCAAAAAAATCATCCACCAGTTTTATGAGTCTGGTTTTGACATAAGGCAGACTTATGGTAAACCACCGGACAACTTTGGCTGTCAAGCAAGTTCGACTCAATTGTAGTCGATACCTTAATGATGGACAATTGAATGATGAACCAACTGAAATCCTGTCAGTCTTTTAGTCTAAAAATTCATGTTAGAAATTCAGCCATTTTTTTCCACCAGTTATAACAGGAAGAAATTTTCTATCATTATAATAGCCATCTACAATGCAGAAATCACCCTACCTCAAAATATTAAATTCTTAATGAAGTATACAACTTTACAACAAAATAGCTGCCGAATATGTGTGTGTGCGTGTGTGTGTGCGTGTGTGTGCCCCCAGCAGTGATCTGTTGGTAGAACAGTCTCTTTGAAGGTTCTAAGTCCTCTTAAGCCACGGGCTCGAATCTCCCTCTGACCAGTTTGCCAGTAGTGAGACGGTCCTCAAATAGTTAGACACATGGGGGTGGGTGGAGGCTCGTATAATAGCCTCCGACCATTCTTTTTCATATATATATATATATATAT
>JXCR01138801.1:11042-23667 GCA_002079205.1 Phalaenopsis hybrid cultivar | reverse complement strand
CTTGTCCTCTTTTGATTGGCTTGCTCTTTGCAAAATGATAATAAAATTTGATGCATATCTTGCAATTTATTTCTAAATACAAGACATAATAAATTATTGTTCTTTGTGAAAATGCCAATTTTATGTCAAAAAAATCTTGTAAGGAAAAGTTTCATGAATTTGAAATATCTCTCAAGGAATAATTTGTTATTTTTCAGTGCATAATATATTGAATTGATTGGTTATGGACCTATGTTTGATTTTCTTGAATTTAAGTTTAAATTTATTTGATTTTTTTTTTTTTTTGCATATGATTTCATTTGTTTATAATTTTTTTTAATATTTAAAATTTATATTTTATTTTAGTTTTATCGGGTTCATTTTTATTTCATGTTTTAAAATAAATTTGAACCTTGGTGGATTTGATTTCAATTTGTTTTAATTTTCTTGATTTTTGGATTTTTATGTTTGAATTTGAAGTTAATAAGTTTAGTATTAATTTGGTTATTATTATTTTATTTATTTTGATTTTTATTATTGTTTTTTTTTTATCATGTTCAAGTTTATTTTGGATAAACTCAATCATGATTCAAGGTGAACACTAAACAAAATGTATTATTGTTATCCATATACCCTTAACCATTGCATGGAAATGACAGATCTGACCAATGAAGATCACAACTCTTATAGAGTGGGTCAGGCTTTACATACTTAACTTGGCCTTATAATTGATCTTCCACACTTACATCATCAAGAGATGCATATATGGAGACTATTTGCTCCTTATTCAAAATTAAATATGAACTATAATGGTTTTCTCTTATAAAAAATTTGTAAACAAGATTAATCAAAATTCTATCTTGCACTCATGTTGGGCATGAGAAAGCTTTGTTGGTTTAAACGTAAACCCATCAAATATTGAATGAAAGTCATTATTTGAGTAATTAAATCGATCATAAAGTGATATTTATATCTTTCAATATGATATATTATTTTTTGAAATAATCTTTGATAATACAAATAAATTAAAATATTCAAAATATGTGTTGTGTATTCCTGGTGGCACCATTCTAAGTCGTTAGGACCTTCTCAAGTAAGGGTTTGTTTGGGGCAGCTGTAAGTTATTTAAAATCTACTGATAAGTAGATTATTCTGATAATCTGCAGATTATCAGAATAAATTGGTTTGTTGTTTGAGACAACTTATTCAGAATAGCTTACTGGTAGCTGTTGTTGGATAAATGATCATTCTACTCCTGTTTGGTAAAGTTGTTTGCTATAGAACTGTATGAGGAAAATAATAGATAGAACAGAAGTCTCAAACTGTTACAAATCAGTTTAAAAAAAATACAGTGCACTCTATTTCGTGAGTATCAAAAGAAATGAAATAAGGAGAAATACAATTACAAGAAAAAGTAAAAATATTAAAATGTTCAATTTAAAACTTTGACGTCGTATGTCCTCAGCAACACTATCCTCCTAGAAAATCATTGTACCACGATTACTGTTAGCAGGGGAGTATGTTGGAATGTCTGCCCAACGGAAGAAACTATATTGTGCTGAAACACCCCTCTAACAACCGTAGAACTGCCTCCCACTGCAATGAGGGTGGCGTGACGTGAGTAAGTGAGTCGGTAGCCCTTACTAACACTACCAAACTCAGGAGGTGCCTGAAATCCTAGAGCTCATGCTGCTACGGAGATAAAACAACAAAAAAAATCATTTTTCATATCATAAAATTAAATAAAGTTTTATATAGCAAAAATAGAACAAAAAAAAAAACGAAAACCATAGAAATTCTTGTAGAACCATAATATTCAAACTCATTTTACAATCAAATACATAAGAAATAAACCAAGACTCTAACAAATAAAGAAATGATGTTGAATCAACATTTAGAAATAGCATCTGCGATAAACTTTCTCTACGCAGCCATCTCGGCGACACCTTCACCATCTTGAGTTTCAAATTCATTTGACTCGATCTCATCCTCAGGTAATGATTGGCCAACCAAAGATTCTAAAGGTTCTGGAGTGACATGTAGCTTATCTTCATCAGCCAAAGAGAAGTTTGTATCTGATTGAGAGGGGTGTCTTCAGATGAAGTTGTGAAGTGTCATAGTTTCCACCACAATATGCACCTATTTGGGAAATGGATACGACTACATATCATGTAGGATGACACATTTCTTCTTCCACACCCCAAATGTTCTTTCAATTACTCTGCATAAGGAGGAATAATGTTTGTTAAACATTTATTTTCGGAAACGGATCGTGTCACTTGCTCTCTCAAAATTAGGAATATGGTATATGGTGTCTGGATAGGGCTTCAAGTAGCCCCTCTGCATCGGATATCCGACATCAACCATATAATATTTCTCTGTTATGAAAGACAATATTAATGACAAATAATACATATAAGTTGTATGTTCAAATAACTAAACACACCTAGAGGTGGATGTGGGATACAATGTGTTCTATTCCTCATTGCATAGGAAAAAAGACGATTATCATGTGCACCCCATTCGCACCGCGTCATTAAAATGTGAAGCACATGTTGAAGTCGCATACTGCAATGACATTTTTGGTAGTTGAACCACTCCAACCAATCTACGCCACTTTTCGTTGCTTGATAGTCTGACATCTACATGTGTATCGTCTATTGCCCCAATGCAGTTTTGTTTTCATTGTTAGAAACACACTAAAACTAACGTAACACACTAATAAAAATTACCTTAAAATATGACATGTAATGGGGATCATTTGCAATTTATTTAGGAATATTTGCGAACGATGGATCCTCCAGTTTAATTATTTGTGACGCTAAGCTCACAAGTGCATGTATACCTTTGGAGAAGTATCAGCTAATTGTTTATGAGGAATGTTGAAACTGCTTCATAGCTCCTCTAATTGATTTGTTCTATGAGAAAATGTATAATGTTATAGCCAACACCTTTCTAGTTGTCATTCTAGAAGAACCTTGGAGGTTGTGGTTAAGACATAACTCGTGAAGGAGATACATAAAAGTGAGTGCAATCATTCAAAAAGTATTGTTGAACCTTATGGAATGTCCAACAAGCATTTCACCAACTCATTTGTCCCCAACATAGAAGGATGTCATGTGTGGTATCCGTCTAGTATTGGTGGAGTAGTATTCCAACAATAATATCGCAATAACTGCAACCCATGTCATTATTTTATAACGTTCTTGTTATACATCCATCCTGAAAGGAGAAATGTATTAGGACAAGCGATGATAGACGAATGTAATAGAAATAACATCGAGGAATATAAAGTATCAGAGAAGAAATTTCATAAAAGTGCTTAGATAAAATTACATAAGAGAAAAATCTAGTGACAGCATAATGAAGAACAAACCCATTCTTCTACTAAAACACAAATATTCAATGCGCAGCTTAGGCCGCAACACCATAAATATTTGCCCACGAGTAGGGTCTTCAAGTTTTTTAACACATTTTACATGAAAGCGCATATCGAAAGCTACATCTGGAATAGCATCCAAAATGGCAACGCAATCTAAGATGGTGTTGTCAAGGGGTGGAGATGCAAAAGTAGCAATCAATTGATTGAACCAGCTTTTCAAGAAAATGTCATTTTCTTTCTTCTTCCTGTCAAGCCTGGGGCCCTTGGAAAGGGAACTGGACTCCTCCATCTTCTTTTGGTTAACACTAGGCCCTTCTTCGTCTTCTATAACATGTTCTTATGGCAAGTCATCTGGTATTCCTTAAAAACACAACTCGCTTGGGTTGAAAGCATGCTTTCCTGTCGCGACAACACCCTTAAACATGATATCGAGTTTTTCTTTGAAATCCGGCTTAATTCCACACTGCTTATATTTTTTGGTTATTGGCATGACCTGTATCAAAAAAATGGAAGGAGAGGGGTTTAGTAAATAACAAAAAAAATATGAGAAAAAACAAAATGAGAGTGTATTTATTACCTCCAATCTCTAAACCTATCATTCATTTGGAGCATTGATTGTTCGCTTAACGGGATCCCAACCCATCCCGGTGGATCCACGTTTGAGCTCCTAAATTTTCCACTTCTTCTTCAATTGATTTCATTTATTTTCGAATTTGAGCCTGTCATAATCCATTCCCGTCAATTCTTTGAATATTTTCGCAATATTTTGCCAACATTCCTTGTTGAAATAAGTGGTTGACCTATTTTCGATTTCAAATTCTGAAATACAGTGATTGCAAATAATATTTGTAACTCCCTTATCTCACATAGCTGACAGACCACTTTTATTTGTCTTAGCCATGTTAGAACTATATGAAGAATTTATGGTTAAACAGAGCAACTTAACATATAATATCATGTTAAACCATTGTATAATAAAAACAAATAAGGCTAAAAATCAAATCGCTTAAATGACTGAAGTTAAGGTAAATTTGCCTAATTGCCTTATTTATTCAGAAACTCTCGTATATGCATAAGAAAGTCTTATGTATGCATATATCTATAAGCAAGCCAAGCAGTGAAATGAAATTGGAGCTTGAAGTCATATCTACTAAACAGATGCAGCTTGAAGGCATATCTACTTAACATGATGATATTCCGAGCACTGACAACATTGAAAAATTAATTTCAAAGCTTTTGCAACAATATTCTAGTTTATACAATGAGTAACATATAAACGGTATTTATCAGAACTAAGAAGCCTTTTGTGATTCTCCCCGATTATGCCATTTGATGACTTCCAAAATAGTCAAGACACCTTATATTACAACATGAAACATGCTCAAGAAACCCTGTTGTAAGTAAAGTGCCATGATATACATAACAGCTAAGCAATGTAAGAAAATCATACATACGAGATTAAACATAAAAGTTTTACTAAATTTATGTTTCCTCTCCCTCCTAGGCATTTCAAAATCATAGCATAAGACGGATTATAAGGGGCATTTTGATGCTTCCCCATCCTTCACATGTAACTTAGGTTTCTAATTACTTCTCATTGAAAAGATAATATGAGGAGCAAAGCTTGTACTGACGTATAANATGTCATAAGCCGCATGGTCTTGGGCCGCTGTTATCTCAACCCCACTGCCGAGGAACAGGATGCGCCGCCACCCCCCGTGTCTCCGGAAGAGTTCAAGACGATGCTGGACGAGCTTTTCCTCCTCAACGGCGTGCTGAACATCGGCGATTCAATCCCATGGATAAACTTTCTCGACCTGCAAGGCTACATTCGCCGGATGAAAACTGTTGGCCAAAAATTCGATCGATTCTTGGAGCACGTTTTGGAAGAGCACATTGGCCGACGGGTGAAGGAGGGGGATAAATTTTCGCCCAGAGATATGGTTGATGTCCTCATTCAATTCGCTNCATTGGCCGACGGGTGAAGGAGGGGGATAAATTTTCGCCCAGAGATATGGTTGATGTCCTCATTCAATTCGCAGAAAATCCAACCCTCGATGTCAAGCTCGACAGGAACAGCCTCAAGGCTTTCTCTCAGGTAGGCTAAATCCTCTCAGACAATTATTTTGGACAAAATAAAAATGTGAATTTGATAAGTTCGGATTTCACGGATTTGGGCGGGATTTGGAGAAAGAGCTATTCAAATGTAAATCATTCAAAATGATTTACAGGAGTTACANGCTGAAAATCCAACCCTCGATGTCAAGCTCGACAGGAACAGCCTCAAGGCTTTCTCTCAGGTAGGCTAAATCGTGTCAGACAATTATTTTGGACAAAATAAAAATGTGAATTTGATAAATTCGGATTTCACGGATTTGGGCGGGATTTGAAGAAAGAGCTATTCTTTACAGGAGTTACTAAATTTTAATTACTTAAATGTCCATGTTTCACCTTACGGCCCCTTAGTTTGGAGATCAATCGATTTATGTTTCAAAATTGCATTTTGATTAAATTTGGCTTCAGGACCTAATCGCGGGGGGCACAGAGAGCTCTGCAGTGACGGTGGAGTGGGCAATGTCGGAGCTGTTGAGGAAACCTGAACTCATAAAGAAGGCGGCAGAGGAGCTCGATCGCGTCATCGGAAGGGAGCGGTGGGTGGAGGAGAGAGACGTGCAGGACCTCCCGTATATCGAAGCCATCGTGAAGGAGACGATGCGGCTGCACCCCGTAGCACCCATGCTGGTTCCTCGCCAAGCTCGAGAGGACGTGGTGATCGACGGCTACGATATTCCGGCCGGCACGCGCATCATCGTCAACACCTTCACCATTTCTCGGGATCCTTCCATTTGGGAAGAGCCGGAGGAATTTAAACCGGAGAGGTTTATCGGTCGGGAAATAGATGTGAAGGGGCATCATTTCGAGCTTCTGCCATTCGGGTCAGGGAGGAGGATGTGCCCTGGTTACACGCTGGGACTCAAAGTGATTCAGTCCAGTCTGGCTAACATACTTCATGGCTTCAACTGGCGCCTGCCGGATGGGATGAAGGGGGAGGAGCTCACCATGGAGGAGATATTTGGGCTTTCGACGCCGAAGAAGGTGCCGCTCGTTGCTGTGGCAGAGCCCAGGCTGCCCCAGCACATCTATTGAGTGGAAATGAGTTTTGGTGAGGGCATAATCATTTGTGTGATAGTTATTTTGAGATTATAAATAAATAATAACGCTAAAAAAATTAATGAAATTTCGCGAGATCAGAATGATATTTGTTTGCTGCCCCCATTCAGTTGTTGTATGTTAGTGCTTAATAATTGTGGTTAGGGGTGTAAACGAACAGAGTTTGTGTTCGTGTTCGGTTCGTTTGAAATTTAATTTGTTTGAAATAAGCTCGTGTTCGAAATTGTTCGTGAAGTCACTGTTCGTATTCGTTTCTTAACGAACGAGCAGAACACAAGCTGTTCGCGAACGACAAGCCAGTTTGACATCCCTAGTAAATATATATAAATAATATATTATATTAATTATATAACTTATATTATATAAATATATAATATCCATAAGTATATTACTAATATAGTATATGAATTATATATAAATAATATATTATATTAATTATATAACATATATTATATAAATATATAATATCTATTTTAGTATATTGCTAATATAGTATATTAGTATATTACTATTATTAATTTATTATATATATTATAATTTATAAACTTTAATTTTTTTAAATATCATAAATTTATTTATATATAATTATTTTAAAATATTTTATATTTCGAACAATAACGATTCGAACACGAACGAACGCATCACTGTTCGTGTTTGGTTCGTTTAACTAACTGAACGAAAAGAGTTTGTTCACGTTCGTCTCATTTACTTATCGAACGAATCGAACACGAACTCATTGACGAACCGAACACGAACTGTTCACGAACAACGAGCTTTTTTGACAGCCCTAATGACTTACGCATATGTCACTTTTAAATACATATCACATAGTTTTTATGTACTTTCATATGTAACACCTAAACATTCAAATTTATATGCATATCACTTAAATCTTTAACATCAAAACAAAAGTGCCAAATCTCAACGTCATCACTTATTTAAATGGTATATTTACATATATACCACACAATTCTTATATATTTACTTGTCTTGCGCCCAAACATTCATATTTACAAGCATACAGCCTAAATCTTTAACACAAACAAAGAAATGTTATAATAACTTCCATTTTAAAAGTGAGATCTTAAAAAAAAAGCCACAATCACTTCCATTTTAAAAGTCAAATGCACATTTTCATACATGCATTGTTAAAAAGAAGTCGACATTAATGTAATATCAAATTTTACGTGCTACATATGTAAAAAAATCATATAATATGTTGAATCCAAGTTCAAAAAAATAAGAAGTTCATAAAACTTTTCACCAGACACATTGTCTTATCAGAAAAAATTCATGCGTTGTGCACAAATTTGTTGTAAAAAAACCAAAATATAAGTCATGAAAATAAAATTTTAAACCATGTCTTTCAGCATGCTTTCATTGAGGAATCTTTCTTCGTTTGTTCTTCAATACTTAGACGTTTAGGTCGAAATCTAATTATATAACTGGTTTGTTTGGACACATGAGTTACTCTATCAGTTTCTTCTAGTTGCAATTTTTTGACTCGATGGATTCTTAGAAGCTTTTTACGATGCCACGAAAGTTCACATCGTTTGCATTTGCAGACATCTGCATCGCTTGCATTTGTGAGCACTTTTGGNTTATATAACTTATATTATATAAATATATAATATATATATTAGTATATTACTAATATAGTATATTAATATATTTTTATTATTAACTTATTATATATTATAATTAATAAAATTTAATTTTTTAAAATATCATAAATTTTTTATATATAATTATTTTATATTTTGAACAATAACGATTCAACCACGAACGAACGCATCAATGTTCATGTTTGGTTCGTTTAACTAACCTAACGAAAAAAATTTGTTCACGTTCGTCTCGTTTACTTATCGAACGAACCAAACACGAACTCATTGACGAACCGAACACGAACTGTTCGCGAACAACGAGCTTTTCTGACAGCCCTACTGACGTAAGAATGACCAAAAACACCATCAACATATAGCTTCTCCTCTTTTGGCTCAAACTCAACTTTAACGGACTTCAAATATCATAGGAAAACATATAGCTTCTCCTCTTTTCTCAAATCAAAATAGGGCATCATATTGCATCAGCCGTGATTCTCACATTGCATCAGTAGTAATTCACAACACCCTTAACTTTACCTTGGATTCTCAATGCTTGCCATCAAAACCGTTGCAGCTTCTTTTTATCATTGCCCCAAATGAACAAAAACTATGTTTATGAGTAATAAATGGGGCATCACATTGCATCAGCCAAAAACAGAGTTGCTCAAGTGATATTCCAGTGAGAAGAAAGCAAAACAAGACATCAAAAAAGATACCAGAACCAGTTGCTACTAAGGAGTGGATCCATGAAGCATCCATCAATTGGGAAAATATTTGCGTGCATAAGATGCACGCAGCGCTGCGTACATCAGGGGTTATTCAGGGGGTACAGGGGAGTTATATCCGGGTTATACCCCCTGTAACCTCTGTGTAATTCCTTTGTAACCTCTGTGTAACTTATTTGTACATATGAAATTACATAAGCGCAAAACTTATTTGTAGGTTACAGGGATGTTACATAGAGATATAACCCCGATATAACCCCCCTTGTACCCCCTGAATAACCCCCGGACGTACGCAGCGCTGCGTACGTCTTATGTACGCAAATATTTTCCCATCAATTGGGGAGATTTATAGTAATTTAAAATTTAAAATTTGCGAAACTCACTCAAATGTTCCAGCTCCCCAATTCTATAACCATTTTCATTCTTAACATTAAACTCATACTCTTTTTACAATTCCATCAGAGCAAAATCTCCAATTGGGGACAATTCCATGTGACGCAGATTAGAAAGATTAAGCAGATAGCCAGGCAAGAAATCATCAGAGCAAGATCCCCAAAACGCCTTATTATAGATTCTGAACCGCAAATGAAAGACTGCAAAGAGC
Organism: Phalaenopsis hybrid cultivar; assembly: GCA_002079205.1. Taxonomy (NCBI): domain Eukaryota; kingdom Viridiplantae; phylum Streptophyta; class Magnoliopsida; order Asparagales; family Orchidaceae; genus Phalaenopsis; species Phalaenopsis hybrid cultivar. The sequence goes on along the minus strand of JXCR01138801.1, from coordinate 14,202 downwards.
TCTTGCCATCTGAGTGGGATTTACAGTAAGATTCAAATATCAAAAGCAATGATATTTTTTCCATTATTTGGCTGTACAAATATTAAATGAGAAAGCTAATATATGCAAATTAGCAACTCAAAAGATAATAACTTCAATTCCTCTATTCACTCAAATCCAATAAAACTAATTTCCATGCAACAAACGAGCAAGGAAACCAACATGGATAAGCTTACAAAAGCTTACCATATTACTTGTCCAATAAAACTAATTTCCATGCAACAAAAGAGCAAGGCAGCCAACACTTGTCTCCCCTCAACATTGCATTGTTGAAACACCATGCCCCGCTGAATCCTTCTTTTTTAGATACAAGTAAACACATTCTCAAATACATGTGTATTTATAAACACACAAGTGAATGAATAACTGTTTATAAATAATTTGAGCACTTCTCATGATTTTAAGCATTATGGCAAAGCTATTAAATTTCATGCTTTAAAACTAACCAGATCTATTATGGCACTGAACCTAAAATCCAGCCATATCACTAACCCCCATTGTTCTTATCCTGTAAATCAAATTAGCCATCTCTGAAAATAGACTTCTCATTCATGCAATAAAAAATGAACAATTTTGGTAAATATTTCCAGTAGCTTGTTATTCTGGATCACTATAGTCATTTGAAGATGTTAGTATGAGCATGCTCTTATTTCCTCCTGAACTCTCTTTCTAAAAGCAGTTGGAGTAATTCATTATTGTTTGCGGGATGAGTAATCTGAACAAGATCATCAGAAATTGAAGTGGTATGTATTTAAATGGCACATAAATAGCATCTGTTTTTTTATAATTCTCGAATGACATCAGTTAGATCCAACACAGTGGATCTAAACTCACACAAAAATATAACAAGTGATGGTAATTGCTTAGTAGTAGTTATACCTCATATGTGAGGGTAATTCCAACATTCCCAAGAAGAAAAATGAAGAGTAATGTGAGGGTTGAATACATACTCATATGAGGCGAGAGACGAGGAGAAGGAAGATCGGGTAGGGCGAGAGTGTGAGGTCAAATACCTCATATGTGCCGATCTCCGAGACAATGAAGGAGCAGAGGAGAGATCGGAAGGGCGAGGGCAAGGGAAAGCTGAGAAGGGCACCTCCGGAATTCTTACTTTAAACACGATAAGCAGGCGCGGGACGCGGCCAGGATCCTGCTTCGCCACTATTAAGGAAATACACGATTGCTTTTCAGAGCGGCACCAAAACGTTGCCCCTAACGTGATATTCAAACAGAACGGCAGTGTTTTCAAAATGCCGCAGCACCCATTAAGCTGGGGGGAGGATTTTTCGCGCGGCGCGGCGTCCCCCCGCGNACTATTATTTGCACTGTGAAACAATGGGCTTAGAGTTAGGCATTATGACAAGAAGATGTGTAAGCCTTTTTTCTTTTTGGAAACTTCTATCAGATATGATCGAGTTCACAAAGATGATGTGTTGGGAAATGGTGAGCAAATCAAAGGATTTTGTATATAAAGTTGGTTTAGTCATCTTTAGAAAGCCTTCAGACAATGAATGTTATGTATGTATGTATGTATGTATAGAAGTTTTGATGTTATACATGTAAATACTTCAGAATGGAATGTTAGATATGTAAATATTCTTTTTTTTATAGATGAGGGTGGGGGTGCATTTAGATACATACCACTCAAGGCCTATGTATTTTTATATTTCACTAAACAGAGACAAAATTGAATTTTTTTTTAGAAACAGCTGTTTTCACACAGCTGCAACAAACAAACAGTCAGTTTCCCCTCAACAACTGTCTCACAGTAGCTTCCTGGAGCAACACAGCTGCAGCTGCAAAGCTGAGAAGCTGCAACTGCGCCAAACATACCCTGTCTCTTTCCCTTGAAAACTCTCTCTCTCTCTCTCTCTCTCTCTCTCTCTCTCTCTCTCTCTCTCTCTCTCNNNNCTCTCTCTCTCTCTCTCTCTCTCTCTCTCTCTCTCTCTCTCTCTCTCTCTCTCTTCCTCTTCCTCTATGCTAGTAATGGATTCATCTTTTTCTTTAATTTTTTATTTTAATTAATGAAAATTAGCTTTTTAACTTACCATAAGAGATCACGAGGAGGAGGATAAGAGGAGGCCTTGCCATAATTTATTAATCTTATACATGCATGTTGGTTTAGATTTACGTTGATACATTTGAGAATTTTTTATAAGTAGAATATTGATGCTTATCTAAAAAGCTTAAAAACATATTATTTCATAAAAAGATTTATTATTAGTTTTGAAATGGAGAATTAAAAGGATCCCTTGCCATCAGCCTTTGTCTATTGGTAGAGCAGTCTCTTTGAAGGTCTTAAGTCTCCTCAGGTCACGAATCTGAATCCCCCTCTCGCCAGTTTGCCGGTAGTGAGGGCAATCCTCTAATAATTAGGCACGTCCGGGTGGCTGGGGGCTCCTATAATAGCCTCAGACCATTCTTTTAAATATATTATTATTATTATTATTATTATTAAAGAAGCAACATAGTCAAAGTCTATTAAAAAAAGTGCTTGAAAACATATCACATTGATTATACATGTAATGAAGAATCTCGATACATTAAATCAAAGTTATTATAGTTGAAAAAAAGCTGTCAAACACAACCGCACTGACATTTTTTTACTGGTTCAGTTTCTTTTTTGACGCAGCTCATTGAGCAGGGGCCTTGTCGTCCGCAAATGAATGAGCATGTTGTAGAAGAACATGGTGTTTTACAGTCTCTTTTACTTGTGCACGTGATTTTCGTAAGATAGTACTTTGGAAGGTTGTCGAAGTTTGAAGATGACCCACCTAATATACATGTATATATACATTAGAGAGATATATTCATTAATAATCATAAATTATTATTATTAAAAAACATTTATATATGTACCACTCAATCCGTATGCCTATATATATATATATATATATATATGAAAGTGTCAAAATAATCACTAACTATTAACATGTTGATTTAAACCATAATTTATAACCAATTTTTTTAAACTTGAGCTCTGATAACACTCAATATTGACTATTTAAGCTCTAATTTAAAGAGCGTGTGGACTATTTTGGCGCTTGCATAAATTTTGGGGCTAAAACAATCTTATGTAAATACTTGGTGACTATTTTTACTCTCTCTCTCTCTCTCTCTC
>JXCR01138794.1:0-13133 GCA_002079205.1 Phalaenopsis hybrid cultivar | reverse complement strand
TTTTATATTTTGAATGTTGTGGTGGTGAATTTTATCTTGGTTGATTTTAGTTTTGGTTTTGGGTATATGGCTATCCATCATGCAGGGTGACATCGTTGTTTAACATGCAAATTTGCAGGTATAAAAGTACAGTATGAAAGTAGAGGGTGAGATCGTTGTTTAGCATGCAAATTTGTAGGTATAAAAGTACAGTATGAAAGTACAAGAAAGAGATCGTTGTTTAGCATGCAAATTTGCAGGTATAAAAGTACAGTATGAAAGTACAAGAAAAAGTCGTTGTTTAGCATGCAAATTTGTAGGTATAAAAGTACAGTATGAAAGTACAAGAAAAACAACGCAGAAAAACTGTAAAAGTGTACCTGGCGAGTTTTCTCGTTCCACCGCCTGAAACTTAAAATGCATGTTAAGAGAGTTTATGAAGAGCAGAAAAGGTAAAATTTTGGTAATTTCTTTAACCCTATGTTATATTAAGTTGAGTCCTTAAAAGTTTAATTAAGGATGATTTCATTAAGCAAAGAATATTAAGTTTAATAGGCCTCTGAGGTATCCAACAAGTTAAGAGGGGGAAACGGGTCCATGCCTCTCCCTCACCAACTAGTGAAAAGCCTCGAGTCCATTTAAACTTATCATTTTTCTTAATGGCCTCACCAACTAGTGAAAAGCCTCGAGTCCATTTAAACTTATCATTTTGCTTAATGGTTCATCATGTAAATATCCTTAATGCTCAGTGAACATCGATGTCTCAATTATCCTTAAGAAAGGGGTAATTATCATCTATCATTTAATTTGAAAATTTTGTGGGTGAAGACCCTTAAAGGGACAAGTTATTGTAATTTGAACACTTAGCCAAATTTTTATTCTAATTGGGCTTAGTGATGTTTCAAGGATGTTTGATATAATTATGTTTATTTCTCTAATCCTCATTTGGTCCATCTCCATTTAGCTTAAGCCGCCACTAAGCCCTTAAGACCTACGTGAGTGTCTTAATTAGTTTTTTAAAAAAAGTTAAGTTTTAAGTGGCCATGATTCATGATTTGAAATTTATTAGGAAATCAACATAGGGGTATTAAATTGATTAATTATTGACTTCAAAAGTCATACCCCTAAGTCTAGGATCATTTAATTTTAATAAACTTCCAAATTTTAATAATTTAAAAATTTATTAATCTTAATTAAGAAAGTGCAATTGATTTCTACCAATTAATCCCTTTGTGTTTCAAACATCAAGTAAATTGATTAAAATTAGAGGTTACCCATTCCCCTCCTTGAATTAAGCCTAAATGTTAATTAAGACAAGATTTCCAAAATTACACATTTGCCCCTAAGGCTCTAACACTTCATAATTTGTCAAATTAAATTTAAATGACTTTGAAATTTTTATCCTACCTCATTCATGGGTCAATTGAGACATTAGAGGAGAAAATGTGATTTTTCAAAATTTAATTTAATTTATATAATGATTTTAATGCAAAAATAGGATTTTCAAAAAAAATTCCTAACTTGACCAAGGTAAACTATAATCCCTTCAAATTTTTACTCGAGCTAGACCAATAGCAAAGAAGCCTTTGGATAAGATTTCATAATTTTTTGAATTCTCTGTGATTTATTAGAATTATTGTAATTTCTGGGCTATTTAATAAAAATAAAATATTTTAGGTGGTGAAAATTAAGTTTTCTATTTTTGAAACATTTCCCTAAGGTCAGAGAACTTAGAGGAGCAAATTTTATATTTTTCTGATTTTTCTTTGGTTTATTGAAATTATTTTAGTGAAAACTCATTTTTAGCCTTTTAAAAAATATTTTTTAAGCTTTGAAAATAAATATCTTTATTTAGAAAATTAGGAAAAATATTCTAATTGTTCCTAAGTGTTTAGGAAAAAATTTAGAATATTTCCATGAGTTTTATTATTTTTATGATTTTTATGAATTTTTTAATTATTTAAATATTTAAAATAGGCTAAAAATTAAATTTTTATCTTAAATATCATTTTATTTTTAGAAAATACCCCTGATCACAGAGAACTCAAAAAAACTAAGTTTCATAATTTTTTGAGTTATATTTTGATTTTTAAAAAATCATTTAAGTGTTAAGAGTGGTATTTATCTTTAAAAATCAATTTAAGTTATTAAATGAACTCAAAATATTTTGAAACTTTTATGATGAGTCCTATGGATCATAAATCACAATGGAGATAAAAAATCAAGTCATTTAAATGATTATATTTTCCAAAATTAATTATTTTAGTGATTTACTATTTGGAAAATTTAAGGATATTTTGAATGGCTCACTCATGAAATTATTTCCAAAGGTTTCCCTAGTCATGGTAGACTTTTCAAAATTTTATTAGGATTTAATAACCAATATGCTAATTTCAATGATTATTTTAAGGAAATAATATGGATCTCTATATAGGGACCTCCTCTCACTTTGGAAAAATCAGAGAATGTTCGCCCTTACAAAGGCTACAATATGTCAAAATTTCAAGCCAAGGTGATATGTCAATATGAATGGAGAACCTACAATATGCCAAAATTTCAAGCCAAGGTGATGTGTCAATATACATGGAGAATCAAATGATCTCCAAACAGTATTTAATTAATTAAAAATATTTTATGCATCAAATGGGCTTGAAAGTTATTCCACATTATTCTCCTCTAAATTAAAAATATTTTATGCATCAAATGGGCTTGAAAATTATTCCACATTATTCTCCTCTATTTTAAAAATATTTTATGCATCAAATTGGCTTAAAATTATCCACATTATTCTCCTCTGTTCACTGAGCAAGTGGGTATTTTTATTTTATTTTTGTGATTTTTCTGCATAAAGTTATGTATTTTTGAAGTTTTGGGGATTTAAATAAATAAGAAAAAGTCCTATTTATCTATTTAAACCGCGTGTGCCACCTCAACGTACGACGGCTCTGAAAGCATGCGTGGCGCGCTCTGGTTGGACGTCGCCGTCGACGTAGCTTGCTGACTCGGCATGCTATTCATGTCTCGAAGCGCCGTCCGGCTCGATCTCCCCCATCTGTTTGATACACGCTTGATCGAACGGCTCCCCGTCATCGTCCCCAATATAATGATCCTGTGCCCGTCCAGACTAAAACCTTAAGATCTCTGCGTAGACTCAACCAAATCGCTTCGGGTTTGATCCTATGGACTCGTCTAAGCGAGACGAACACATCTATACAGCTAAGATACCATGAAATCAAGTTTAAGTAAATGGAGGATCAAAATAAGCTCGGGAGGAGGAGGAGTTTTATACCTTTGCTCTGAGAAGGGAGGCTTCGATCAGAGGTGCTCGACACGTTCGTTGGGGTCCAAGGAGGCTAGGGATTGAGTCCCTGGCCTTGGTGTGAAGTCTAAGTATGAATTTGACCAAGCTCAATTTCAGGTGTAGGCCTAGAGCTATGGTAGAGGCTCTGTGGAAGGGGGATTTGATGGGGCTCTGGCTTTTTTCACTCTTGTGAAGGTGTGGGCACAAGAAATTAGAGTTTGGTGGAATGTGGAGGTGTATTGGGCTCTGTCCTGGTTTCTGGCAAGGTTTCAAGCTTAAAATTGAGCTCCGGCAAGGGGAATGGGTGAGGAAGAATGGTTGAAATGCACTGAGGGGATCTTAGGGAAGCTCTGTGTGAAGTTTGGAGAGGCCTCTCTAAGAAATTTTCAGCACACCTCCCATGGCCGTGGGAGGTGAGCTTTTATAAAAATGGCCATGGGGTGGCTCTCAGGGCATAAGTTTGGGTGCATTGTGGTGCTTAGGTGGAGGGCAGAGGAGCTCCATAGTTTGATTTGGGTGAGCTGGCCTCTAGGTTTGATTTGGGGGAGGTGCCATGGGAGTGGCTCTTGGTTTTGGGCTTTTCCGGCCACTAGGCTGCCCGGCCAGCCAGGGGGAGGTGGCTAGGAGCTCAGGGAACCCAAAGGAATCCATTACAGCAATTTAATGCAAATGTGCCTGGATTTGGCAAAGATATCTTAAGCATTTGCATTTTTNTTGGATTTGGCAAAGATATCTTAAGCATGTGCATTTTTGGAAATAAGATCCCTTAATTTGGGAGACCTTTGGTCCATGGCTTGATTTAGGTGGTTTCATGGTGTTTGTACTGGTCACTAAGTCCAACTAATGGCTGTGGTGGAGTTAATTTGGTGGCTTTAAGATGGTTAGGTCACATTTAGTGTATGGGTCCAAGTGGGTGCAAATGACCAAAACTTTTGGAACTAGGTTAGAGATGTCAATTGGCTTAATTGATTGTTGCATTTGCTGTAGATNATGGGTCCAAGTGGGTGCAAATGAGCAAAACTTGGGTTTGGGCTAGGTTAGCCATGTCAATTGGCCCAAATAATTGCTGAATTTGGTGTAGATGATCACAAGGAACAACTTTGATGATGGATGGAAGTGGTTTTGAGCTCAATTGGAGGGTCAATTTGAGGGAATTTTGAACTTTAATCATTTTGGTCATGTTGGGTGCAATGGTTTTGAGTTCAATTGAAAGGTCAATTTGAAGGAATTTTGAACTTTAATCAATTTGGTTATGTTGGGCTAGGCTTGGGTGTAGCTTGGGTTAACCTTGGGCTAAGTCCAAATTGATTATTTTAAATGGCCAACAGGGACCTAATGAAGAGTTTCCAACATGAATTGGGTGCCAATTTGGAGGTTAAGTCAATCAATTGTGTGAAATTTNGAACTTTAATCAATTTGGTCATGTTGGGCTAGGCTTGGGTCTATCTTGGGTTAGCCTTGGGCTGAGTCCAAATTGATTGCTATAAATGGTCAATAGGGACCGTTGGGTTAGCCTTGGGCTAGGTCCAAATTGATTGTTATAAATGATCAATAGGGACCTCATGAATAGCCTTGGGATAAGTCCAAATTGATTATTGTAAATGGTCAATAGGGACCTCGTGAAGAGTTTCTGCGGTTAGCCTTGGGCTAGGTTCAAATTGATTGTTGTAAATGGTTAATAGGGACCTCATGAAGAATTTCCAAGATTAAATTGTATGCCAATTTGGAGGTTAAGGCAATCAATTGGGTGAAATTTGGGGACTTAGCCAATTTGGGGCAAAATTTGGGAATTTTGGATTTAGGCCAAAATCAAATGGATTTGAGACTTCAACAAGGCTAATTGATGGTTTATTTTGATGTATAGGAATGTTATAAAGATTTTTAAATATTAATTGAAGCCAATTGACTATGCTATGGGTTCAATTAGGTGAGATTAAGTCATATGGTCAAAATTGGGGTTTTGACCCAAATCAAATTTGGGCTCAAATCATAGACCAATTGTGCTTGGATTTGGTTTATTTTGGTCATATAAAAAGTGAATTTGAGTTTAGGGTTGGAATTTGGGTCAATTAAGATCAAATTGATGGACATTTGAGATGGATTTTGGGAAATTTGTATCTGGTTAATTGAGATCAAATTGATGGACATTTGAGTTGAATTTGGGGAAATTTGGACCCTTAAATACAATTTGAGGATTTGGTTAAAGATGGTCAAATTGGCCAAATTGGGTCATGTGGTAGTTGAAAGAAATGAAATTGAAAATATTTGGGATTTAATGGGATTTTCTGGGAATTTTTAGAATTTTTGGGATTTTTGGTCAAAGAGGGGTAGTTTTTAATTAGGGGGTGTCTTAGGGGTAAAAGGCCAAGATGGGTATTTTGGTAGAGTTGAGGTACCTACATCACACCATGGACCAATGGAAACCCCATTTTGGGTCCTCTACATAGTGGTCTTAGCCAAACCATAGCCCTAAGACCAAAGGAAACCCCATTTTGGGTCCTCTACATAGTGGTCTTAGCTAAACCATAACCCTAGGACTAGTAGGTTTAGGGGACCATCTACATGAGTATCCCAAAAGATCAAGGGATCTAGGCTAGAAATTTGAGTTCAGGGTTGTGAGTGATTGTGAGTGTAGATGAGTGTAGGTGAGTGTAGTGAGTGTAGATGAGTGTAGTGAGTGTAGTGAGTGCCTTAGCTCCAGACCAACACCCAAGGTCAACCATAAGGTTCAGCAATCCTAAGGGTGACTCATCGTGAGTTTCCCCCACAGTGACCCCACCTACTAAATATTTAGAGGTTGAGAGCAATATGTGGAACTCCAAGTTGAGTAAAGAAGAGGGTAGAATTTCTAATGATGAGGGTTCCAAGTCTAGTTTTCTAGGAATAGTCAACAAAAAAAGTCTTATGGCTAGACCCTAGGCTACTAAAGAGGAAAAGCTAAACCTCAACCAAAAATGAGGTCAACAGTGCCCCAACACTTGGCCATGAAGCAACAGTTGGGTGTAGCACATTCGGAGGTTGGTGCAATACCACCCCATGCACTTGGCACTGGTGACATTTTCTGGCTATCTCCACGTAGCCGGACATCATTGATGGCCAAATAATATCCGAGTCTTTTGATCTTCATTTTTATCTTTGGCCCAAACTGGTGAGTGCCACACAATCCGGCATGTACTTCTTTGATAATATTTTGTTCCTCAACTCTACTTAAGCAATGTAGCCACATCTGATCAAACGATCTTCTATAAAGGACATCACCTTTTAAAGCATGCGACATAGCTCTTTTTGTGATGTGATGTGCTTTAGACTTGTCTTATAGCAACTTTCTAGTATGTAAATATTCTATTAATGGCTTCCGCGAATCTTCGTTGATATCTGTAACTACAATCGTTGTTTCCTCTTTTTCGAGCTTATGTAGAGTGTTGAGGCCGATTTGAGACAAAACTTGTCTTCCTTGTACTATGATTTCAATAGAATCCTCTGGGGGACATGCCGATTCTTGAGCGAGTTTTGCTAGTGCATCAGCATGGGCATTTTCTCGCTGAGGAATCCGATAGAAAGTCACGCAGAGGATTTTCTCCAATAGCTTCAACGCGTATCGGTGATATTCTGCTAGTCTTGGTTTCAGATATTAGTATTGTCCAGTGACTTGTTGGATAAAGAGTTGAGAGTCACCGTAGATGGCAATGTTTGTTATATACATTGAGACTGCCAACTCCAATCTGATGATTAAAGCTTTATACTCTGCTTCATTGTTGGTGCACGGCTCTGTCAGGTGGTATAAGAACCTCAACATACCCTTATCTGGCGTGATAAAGATCAAATTGATCCTTGCTATTCCTGGCATGACTGTGGCTGATTCTTTGTCTTTTCTGGCTGATGAAGCACCATCGAAGTACATCTCCCAGTGTTGTGCACTAGAGAATTCCATTGGTAATACTTGCTCATTTGGTAGTTTGTTGTCGAGAGGGGACCAAGCTGAAAGTGGGTGTGCAGCGAGAAAGCCTGCTAGAATCTGTCTCTTGATAGTACGGAGGGGAACAAATGTTATATCAAATTGCAATAAGATAATCGACCATCTTGCTAGACGTTCGGAGAGCGTTGGTCGGGTCATCAAATATTGCAATGGGTTAACTTTTGAAATTAGGGTGATTTTATGAGAAAGCATGTAATGTCTAAGCTTTTGGGCGGCAAAATTTAAAGTTAGACAATGTTTCTTAATAGGTGGATACCTCATCTTCGTCGGTATTAGATGATGATTTAAGTATTAGAGTGTGTTTTCTTTACCCTCATCATTGACTTGGGCTAAAAAGGCTCCAACATAGTCATCTAAGGCTGCAGTATAAATTATCAAAGGTTTCCCTGTGATAGGGGCTTCCAAAACAGGAGGTGTCATTAATTATTATTAACGTCCTCGAAGGCCCACTGGCATATCTCTTCCCAAATGAATTTGACATCCATTTTAATTAATGCTGAGAAGAGCTGACACCTAGCTGAGAGATTACAGATAAAAAATCTCAGATATGCCAACTCCCCTGAAAGGAACATAGTTATTTCAAAGTTTTAGGATGAGGCATTTCCAAGATGGCTTTAATCTTATCCGGGTCAATCTTGATTCCCTGATGACGGACAACAAATACTAGAAATTTCCCGGAGGTAACACCAAAGGCGCACTTTAAGGGATTCATCTTAAGGTCATATCGTCATAACTGTTCAAACACAATCTTCAAATTGTATAAATGGTCTTTTTTTTTTGGCTTTTGATGACCAAATCATCCACGTAGCATTCTACTTGATTGTGAACGAGGTCATCAAAAATATTCATCATTGCTTGTTGGTATGTAGCTATAGCATTTTTTAACCCAAACGACATCATTGTGTAGTAGAAAAATCCAATCGCTGTTTTGAAGGCTGTAAGTACTGCATCCTTGGGAGCCATCTTGATTTGGTTGTACCCCCGACGATCCATCCATGAAGGAGAAAATTTTGTGTGTAGAAGCGATATCCACCATCATTTCCTGTATTGGTAGCGGAAACTTGTCTTTCATAAATGCTTTATTTAGATCTCTGAAATCAACACAAACGTGTATCTGTCCATTTTTCTTCTTGACTGGAACAATGTTAGCTAATCATGTGGGGTATTGCTCTTCCCACACAAAGTTAGCATCTATTAATTTCTTTACCTTTGTTATGACTTGTTGTTCTATTTCAAGCCGCATTAATTTGGGGGCTTCTTTTATAGGAGTCATATCTTTGTCCACCTCGAGTTTCTGAATTGCTACTTCTGCTGACAGTCTTGGAATTTCATCATAACTCTAGGCGAAGAAATCTTTGAATTCTGTTAACAGTTTGATTAATTGTATGGATTCTTTATCGTTGAGTAAAGAACTTATAAAGGTATGTTAGGGTTGTTCTTTTGTCCCAAAGTTAATTTCTTTCAATTCATCAACAGTTAACTTGATTTCCTTCTCAAATTCTAGCGGAGCATCTTCTATTAGCTGATCGGTATAGTCATCCTCTACATCGAGGCAATCCTATTCTGATTTACTAGTAACAACCATGCAAAATTCTGAATCATCGACTGGTCCGACTGTACCAAATCCAAGACCATCTTTTGAGTTAGGAGTTCAAATTTTAACATTCCATAACTTTTCAAAAAGTTGTAGTTTACCTTTTGCCATTTGTTTTGGCAAATGTCCCTATTAAATTAACATTTGTACATAAGGCGAAAAGTAACCAAAAAGAAATTCCATTAATTTGTTAGGATCATCATCCAAATTTACATGATTTTTAAGATTAGTAGAGGTAGAAGCATGATAAAATTTGATCGGCTTTGAACCACACTACGGACATCCGTGAGCTCTAAATTCTCGACCTGTTAAGGGAGGATCGGAGTAAGGGTCATAATATTCACATGGTGGTTTATTCAATCATACATTGTTTCATATTGACTTTTCTCCGTATCATCTAAGGATAGCTCGTATTGAGGTTTCTTCTATTTTATCATCATTATTTCATCTTCAGAACTATCTTCATCACCAATGTTTATGGTTGGCGTAGTCCGTTCAACAAGTAGATTGATTCTTCCTCATCTACGTCCCCGACCTTGTCCTCGGGTGCGCGAACCGAAAGAAGCTCCACCAATTTGATGTAGAAGCGTAACGGAAGATCATTGAAGCGGAGTTGAATGACATCCTTTTTGTGAGTTTTTTGAATCTTCATTTTTGTTTGTCAGAATCTCATGCGAGAAGACAGTTTTTTTTAGTGGCACGTAGTAGGCAGCATCTTCATGCATACCGACTTCATGAATTGAAAACAGTTGTAGATCTCCTTTGCTGAAGTTTTCTTTTCCTTCTTTGTAATATTTGACGCACTGATGTAAAGATGACGGAACCATGTTGTGTTCATGAATTCACGGTCGACCAAGTAGAGTGTTAAAAGAGGTCTCAACGTCGATGATATGAAATTTAGAGGTTGTTGCTAGTTCTCCGACCTTCATAAGTAATGTGATCGATCCAAGGGCTCTTTCTCCTTTTGTTTAAATCCTGTTAGAATCATTTTATCGGTTGTAAGCTCTTGAGCTTTGATGTCCAAATAGGCCAATGTTCGTAGGTTTATCAAGTTGAGAGATTCTTGTGGATCTACCAGAACTCTGGATAATACGAATCTGCCGATGTTGACGGAGATGTAGAGTGGTCGATTATGGTTGGTGGTACCAAGAAGCAAATCTTCATCTATGAAGGTTACCCCTGACTGTTCTTTCAACAAGCAAACTTCATCTGAGGATGTATTGGCCAATTGTGCTAGAAAAGTCTCTGGGTCAAGCAAAGATGTAACTAGAGCTTCTCTCATCTCCTTTGACAGGATCAGAGTGTCATAAATGCTTAGTCAGGTTGGCAACTTTCTAAGATGAGCCAACACATTGTAATCCAACTTGTATGACCTTCCACCTCTCTCTTGACTGTGTGATTCTTCCATTGATGGAGGTGGAGGTAATTCCTCTCGAGTACTATTAGTTTTCCTTTGTCTGTAGGAGTTGTCCTTGATGGCAATACTTTTCCACTACATAAGTTTATTTCCATAATTTCTTCTTCTTGAGGTATCATTGTTGAATCTTCTGGAGTTTCTTCTTTTTCAAAAAGATCTAAGTTGAGGGTGAGTGGTGTGCCGTGGTGTTCGAGGATTGGCTCCTCGCTCCCGGTGCTGTTGTAAGCGGTATCGTTGATGTCTTCTTCGCTACTGTTAGCGAGTTCATTGGACTCAATTACAATTTGAGGATCATTTTGGGAATTGAGATTAGATTTATATTGGTCACAATCGTTTACATCATCACTAGAAATAGTTAAAACGTAGCTGAAATTACGATCATTATATTCATCAGCCCCTGGAAGGGTAAAAAGATAATCATACAAAGTCAGGGGTTCGAGGATTTTCTTCCTCAAATCTGAGACAACCAATCTACTAGAGGCAACCCCTATCCTACCACCGTGCTATCAATTTTCGTGATGGTGTCCATATGTTTTATTTCTTCCTGAAGACTGGTAGCTTTGCTGAGTAGCTTCTTGAAGGATTTGATGGAGAGTCCCTTGAGTATGAATGTTACTGGTCCATGAATGCTTTTGAGTAGGATCTCAATCACATGATGTTCCTGTAGCTGAGGTTTGTACTTTATGTTAAGGTTTCTCCATCTTAAAAGGTAATCCACTAAAGTCTCATTGGGCTTTTGTTTCTCCATCTTGCGTTCTCCTATGAAAACATGATGTCATGCTCCGGTGAATCTCTTTATAAATAATTATTCCAACTCGGTGAATGTTTTAACCGATCCATTAGGCAAATTGGCATACCAATCAAAAGCAACACTTGACAGGATGGTGACGAACTATTGACAGAGTAAAGCTTCATTATTTATTATATTGCCACAACTGGCTCAGAAGTGTGCTAGGGGCTGTCTGGGATTTCTAGTCCCATCAAATATTTTGGTTTGGGAATACAAAACCTTTAGGGAAAGGTACAACATCAAACTCTTCCTGGTAAGGTCTACCTTTTAGAATCAATGCACCATCATTAGATTGGGTTAAGACTTCCTGAACTTGCTCGACCATCTGTTTGAATTCTTTCTCCGGCGTGGCGCTTAATGGAGAATCATTATTCGGTTACTCATCTCTGTTTGCTGAGACAACCTCTCTTCTTTAATTTGTAATATATATAATTTCTAGTTGGTTGATCTCTGGAGATGCTAGTTGCGGTGCTTGTGACTGCCCTTGAATAGTGGCCATAGCGGTCATGGCGGGGGGCCATCTCTTCTATCCTTTTCTTCAATAGGCTGACTTGCTCATCTCTTAAGAGGATAGCCCTGTGCAGCTCATCTACGGGGTTCTCTTCAGTAGAAGGTTGAGCATCACGCGTAGATGCAGTGGCCCTGGTCTTGATAAATGGACATCCATGAAATCTTCTTCGAGGTAATCATTATAGTCAAAATATTTATTATCATCATCAATGGAAACTCCATGTTCCCGAGCTAACTCAAAAATCTCAACTCTAAACTTTTCAACTTTTTCTTTGATTATCAATTTATGAATTATCTTAAGATCTGGAGGACCCTGCTGGACATCCTCTACTTGTTCTTCCATCTCGCTGGCAATCATTACAATGATGTCAGATATTTCAGACCCTGGATTCATTCCATGATCTTTCCCTGCGGGTTCAATGGACTGTATCGGTACAACAACCTTTCGTATCCATATTTTCCTCTTTGACTATGATGTCTCAGGACCAAGTGTCCTAGCAGAAACATTTGTATGTCAAGGAGAAATATGCTCCCCACGATGTAGACCAAATAGAATATGAGGTAACCTCTTTATCTTTTCCTTTTTAGGAATATCTTTATGATGTGTGCTTGGTAGGATTCTCAGACCCTTCCTTGACTTTACTGGTCGACGACCTGTTGTTCTGGTAGCGGTGGAATCTGTAGTAATAGCGGCAGTGACAACCTTATTTTCTAGGCGGAACTAGACGGGAATGTGTGCGGGCAGATTTTCATTTGACTTTTGTTTGGCAGACTTCATGTTCCTTAAAATCTTTTCCTTCATTTGAGGGGGATATTGCATGTCCCACTCATTTGATTAACTCACGGACTGAGCAAACCTCTTTGATAGCTAGTCTCTAAAAAACTGAGTTGACTCGAGTGATAAGGGTAGACTTCTTTGTCTCTTTATCTTGTCCATGAAGTGATGGTAATGCAGCAGCAATCTTCTGGACTCTCTCGTGTCCGTCGGTGTCCACTAGATGATGAAATCTGCTTCCTTGTAGCAGTGGATATTTTTCTGGTAGTTTAAATTCCCTCTTCCTCGACGGGTGTTTTCTCAATAGCCTGAGCTTTAACAGCTTTTTGAATCATCCTGTTGCGATTTCTTTTCTGAGTTCAGGTTAGTGGTGCAGTCTTTAAACTTGATCCAATTTCAAACATTGAAGGTGGAGCAGCTAATCCTTTAGTTGGATCCTCAACAATCATTACTTTTTTTCCCTTG
Source organism: Phalaenopsis hybrid cultivar (assembly GCA_002079205.1). NCBI lineage: Eukaryota > Viridiplantae > Streptophyta > Magnoliopsida > Asparagales > Orchidaceae > Phalaenopsis > Phalaenopsis hybrid cultivar. Next base: position 326 of record JXCR01138794.1, on the reverse strand, counting down.
GTAGCAGGAACAGTAGGTTTGGCAGGCGCTGCGGTGGCAGTAGCAGTCTTAGCCTTCTTGTAAGAACTGAAGTCCTGAAGACTGTTCAGGTTGAACTCAGCAGACGGCTCCTGAATTTCTAGAGTGGTGAATTTCATCACGATGAACGAAGCTTTCTTAGGATGACCTCGAGGACTTCAAATCCGGCTCCAAACTTAATGGTGGGAACAACGTTGTGGGCTTCATAGTTTGTTGGCAAGTTGGAGGGAAAAGTCAGCATTAGGCAGGCCATTGCAGCAGCTTTAAAAGAAGAAAGCTTTGGGGTTAGCTATATGGCCAAAACCTTG
>JXCR01138790.1:46015-66541 GCA_002079205.1 Phalaenopsis hybrid cultivar | reverse complement strand
TATATATATATATATATATATATATATATATGCTTTCTTTATGAATTTCATATATTTGACAGACTTGCATATTAGAAAAATACATTAAAATATCTTTATTTACTGAGTTATATGGAAAATTTGAGAGTTGTTTGGATTTAAAATGAAACGGTGCAGAAATCTGAACTAGCGCCGGAAGCATTATTTTCCAGAGAGCTGGCACCAGAAGTGTCATGGCAATGGTAACAACATTGGATGATTCAAAAGGTGGATTTTTCAAATCATATGGCTTCCCACTTTAAAGAAACCGCTAGATATGGAATCGTCAACAGGAGGAAGTTCATCATTTTCGATGCGCAGAAGTTATGCGATTGAGTTCCTATGAAGAAGAGACTAATAAAAGAGCGAGGCTTTGTTAATCGAGGATTCAACACATCGAATACTTGAGTGGAGGAGATTATTGCATAGACATTGGGAAGTACTTTGCTATACCACGATCACGGTAGTAGTTCTTGTGGTGAAGGATTTTATGCTAAATTTCATGGAATTAACTAAGGAGTCATCTATGTTCAAGGTAGGTGGGTGTACAATTCTCATAAATAAAATATATGTTTCTTATTGAAAGCATTCCTATTTGTCACTATGAAAATTCTGTCCTTACAAGAGACAACATAAATGAATTTTATCGATATTTTACTGAAGAAGATGCAAATTGTTAGACCAGTGATAACAGACATGTAAATTTTTCTTCATCATTATTGAAACATGCATCAAAGGAGTGACATTTCTTTATTGCATCAAAACTACTTCCTACTATGAAAATTAGTAAAGTGACAAGGAAAGTGTGATTTCAAATTATTGTATTCAAATTGAAAGACCTATTTATGTTAGTATTTTAAGAGTAAAGTTTGTTTTAGGTTTAATCATCAAAGGATTAACTTCTGTACTAAGACATCCAGCTACCATAATCCTGGTAAGTAGCCAGTTGCAAGTGCCTTATGAAAGTTGGGAGAAAGTGCTTCTCCCTTAGAAACCTATTGACCAAGAAGTTTATTGCAACTTCACAGGAATTGGGGAGGAGAACGATATGAATATATATGATGGATCATTGATCTCAAATTTCATTTCTGATTCTACCTTAATTTAATTTGAATGCACTTTTGAAAACGATTAAGAAGTTGAAAAAGAGGTATAGAATATTTTGCATTTTGTTGAAAATTTTTCTGAAATGCTTGACCACCAGGATTGCAGGATGATGAAACACTTTGACAACACTAGACGTATTGACGAAGGTTTGGTGTGCATGATTATGAAAAAATGCTTGGGTTGAGGAAGAATCAAAAGACGAATTTCCTCAGCGACCTTTTTACAGCTTGTAGGTGCACTAGCAATCCATGGAAAACATTCTAAAAGATGAAAGTGAAGAGGATGTTTGAACTCGTATTAGTATGGAATTCATAGTTATAATTTCATTTATATGTTAGGTGTTTGTGTTGGATTTAATTTACTTTTATTGTGGAACCTTATATGTATTTTTTGTTAAATAATTGATGTTTAGGCTTCAGCGTTTTTTTGTTGGCTTGATTTCATTGCTAAATTAGATGTGTTGGCTTGAAAATTATTAGTTTGTATCCTTTAGATTTTATATATAAATGTGAGTTTTTGGTTGTTTCTAAAATTATGTGTTAGAAAATTATTTAATTATCTTTATAAGTATTTAATTATGTTAATTAGAGGGTGACCTGATGCGGTACGCAATAGATTTTTGAATGAAATCAAAATCTAAAAATTGTTGGTGTTGGCACATGAGGCGCCAGTTTCCTGAAAATGACCAAATTCACTTAAAACCACGAAATAACCATGTAAAAATCTATTTTTACTGCTTGGGTCATCTCCTACCTCTAAACCAAGGCCGAACTCAACTTAGGGCTTGACATTTGGTGGATTTGAGTAGAATTTAAAGCATAAAAGTCTTGAATTTCATCTTCTCTTGGTAACAACTTCACTTTAACTTAGAATTTTTTTTTCACCATGGATTTACCCTACATTTTGGAAATCCAAAAATTTGAAGAAGTTTAAAGAGAACCCATAATGAAAAGCTTCTTACCAAATATTCTTACTTTTAGAGATTTATTTATGATATTGTGAATTTATTTAGATTTTATTTGAATTTATATATAAATTCCATGACTCCAAGAATAAAGAGAGGAAAGTTTACGTGAGATTGATACACCAAAATAATATGTTCATTTAAGTATACATTTTACACTTATTTTTGGTGATATTGCACTTTGAAGAGGGGATTTTTATGATTTTATTGCATGAATATGAATTTTAGGCATTTGGAGAAAAAATAGCAAAAAGAATGAAATTTGGAGCAAAAATAGCAAATTTTGAGATTCTGACCCCTGAAGCGCCAGAACTGGTGCCTGAAGAGGTGGTGCCTGAAGTGTCATTTGATGGAGAGCTGGCACATGAAGAGCTAGATTTGGCGCCTGAAGCGCCAAACCTAGAACAATGTGGTCTTAAGCAGGATGGCGTCTGAAGCGCCAACGCCTAAGGCGCCATAGACGAATTTTTGTGGATTAAGGTGATTCAGAACAAATTTTGTACAAATTTCGAAAGGGACACTTGTTCTAAACAAACCATGGAGTGATTCAATTGATGTAGACACTTTGTAAGGTTCTTTTATGAAGGAACATGTCTCTTGGATCAATATATATGTCTTTTGAATTTAAAAGGGTTGACTTTTGGATAGAATTTTTTAGTGGGAGTTTTGAAATCCTTTTGGAGGGAGGGAGCCTCTAATAAAAAGGAGGGAAGTCTAGAGCTTGAGAGAAAGGAAGAGGAATGTGAGGGATTTTCAAAAAAAAGGCAAGAGAGAGAGAGAGAGAGAGTCAAGGGCTTGAAGATTTTCTTCAAGGATTGTAAGAGGAGAAGAAAAGTGAGAGTTTTATCTTCATTACTTGTCTAGGAGAGAATTGAGAGTGCATGTAATGAGGAAAAGTGCCTGAAGAGAACTTCTAAGGATTTGCTAGGGAAGGATTGTGAGATAAGCTGTGCTCTTTTATTTCTTTATTCTGTAATTTTGTTTTTATATATGGAACCCATATTTTGTAGCATCCTTCTCATGAATTTTGAGTACTCTTCTTTATCCTTCTCCCTTCATTGAAATTTGGTTTTGTGATGAATTGATTTTATTTTATATTGTTTTAAATGTCAAAAATTTGTGATAATTTGAACTCTGATCTTCATTTACTTTTTGATCTGACAAATTGAAATGTTAAAATGTGTTGAGAAACAAATGTTCCGAAAGGGATATGATTTCAAAAATATAGCGAGAATAAGCTTTAATTCCATAGGAGAGGATGTCATCCATGGGGATGAGTGCAAGAAAATAAGGAAATATACTTTGTTGGATGCAGAATTGGAGATTTTAAGGTGACATATTAAAATCTCCAATTTTTTCCAGTTGATTGGAAACTAATGTGAGATTGTTAGCCCTTAGGTGAGGGAGTAGTGGGAGCTCTGGAGTTAGCTAGTATCTTCCCAACCTAACCACGAAACTTGGGACCAAACTCTGGATTATCCAATATTCTTTATGCACTCGGAAGAGGGTAAAAAATAGAATTGCTCCTATTTGGCCCAAAAAAATTATATATATTTTTAAATGATTTTTAATTTCTTTGCAATCCATTTACTTATTGTAAAGGGAAAGGATGTTTTCTTAAATTTGAACTCATCGTCACAAAATATTTATTTAGTTTTTGTAAGTTTACTTTTGAAAGTTTAACAATTAATTAATTAACTTAGTCTTTTAACTGCATTTTATTTAGCATTCACCCATTTACTCTAGATTTGAATTTCATACTTCACTTTTGTATTTTAAATTGTAGTTTACATTATAATCATAAGAATTTGCTTATAAGCATTTCCAACTTCCATGTGGGATTGATATCTAGGACGCCATTAAAGCCTTTTATTACTTGAGTGATACGTATACTTGCATTATTTTTAGGGGATTTAGCGGTTTAAAGATTTTTAAAAAGATAAAACTATTTTTACTAATTTATTTTTGTTGGAATTAAATTGCATATTTACTATTGTATTTGTCATGTGTATTTTGTAGTGTTGAAAAATATTTGCAAAAATTACACAATAAATCTGTCCGCATCAAGTTCTTGGCACTCTTGTAAGGGAAGTAACAGAAAGTTTTAGTATGTTATTTTACAATTTAAAATATTTTATTTAAACTAAAAAAATTGAATATTTTCAGATTTTAGTTTGTTTGCTTATTTTAATTACTTAGTATGTTTATTTATGCATAGTGTAAGATCTGATTATTTAGTACCTTACAATTCAGACTTAGAAAGAACTATTAGAAAAATTAGAAAATAACAAAATGTGATAGATCATTTTAGCAAAATGGCTTGCAACTCAAGTAATGCTGAAAATGAAAATGAATATCATTAAAGACCTTTAAGGGATTATGTTAATCCTACAGTAGAAGAAATTCATTTGAGTATACAAAACCATACTGTATTGGCCAATTCATTTGAGCTTAAACCTGCTTTTAATAAAATGGTACAAAATAATCAGTTTGGAGGAACACAAACTGTAGATACAAATTTACACCTTGCTAGTTTTCAAGAATTGTGTGCTACTTCTAAATATGGAGTGTCGAATGATGCCGTCATACTTAGACTTTTTCCTTTTTACTAGGGGATAAAGCTAAGATGTGCTACTTCTAAATTTGATGGAGTGTCGAATGAGGATCCAAGTTTTCCTTTATCACATGGATCTATAAGAACTTGAGGAGATCTATCACAAAAAAATTTATCTAAATATTTTTCACCTTAAAAAACTCTTAAGCTTAGAAATGATATTACATCTTTTTATCAGTTTGAAGAGGAATTAATTTATGAAACCCATGAAAGATTTAAAGATGTCCTTATAAAGCGTCCTCACCATCCATTGTCAGATTGTTTGATAATTGAAAATTTTTATAATGGATTGGTTGGATCTCTTAGATTAATAATATACGCTGTTGTTGGTGGATCATTAATGTCAAAACCATTTGATGAAGCATATTCTTTAATTGAAGAGATGGCTACTAATAATTTCAATGGCCTGATGATAGGGTAAATCAAAAAAGAGTAGCCAGTATTCATGATTCTGATGTAATATCTATGTTAGCTACACAAATAGTTGTTATACAAAGAAGATAGATCAATATGGAATGAATTATTCTCAGACATCACCTGTGCTTGAGCAAAACTCATTCGGACAAATGATATAATCTCGATCTTCTTTTGAGACCTTAAATGCAAAAAATAATCATTCTAAGAATTCTTATGTCAATCTTTATAATCCCGGTTAGATGAATCATCTAAATTTTAGTTGGAGTAATAATAATTTTAATGTTGTAAATCTGCAATGGGTAAAAAACATTGCAAACCCATTAGGAATCTCCAACAATCAAGGAAATCAAGCATATAAAACTTATTACCCTCCAGGTTTTAATAATTTGTAGAGTAAGGAGAAAATGTTATCAATAAAAGAATTGATATTGCAAATGGGAAGTCAATTACAAATTCAAGGCTGCAATTAGAAACATAAAAAATCAATTGAGATGTATTGCTACTGCACTTAGCATTAGGCCTCCAGGAACGTTGCGTAGTAATGTTGAAGTAAATCCTAAAGATCAGGGAAAAAGAGCAAATTAAGGCTATTCAACTTAGAAATGGAAAAGAATTCAAAAATAGAGTTCAAAAAGAAGTGGAAGTGGAAGTTGAAGTTGAAAAAGATGAGGAGGAAAATTAAAAGTCTGGCGAAGATTTTTAATTTTGAGTCAGAATGTCCTATTAAACTAATGAAGATCACTGTAGAAAGACCACCACCTCCATTTCCTAAAAGATTGAAGCAGAAAAATAGAGATAACCAATTTTCAAAATTTTTCAAATTATTGTAGAAATTAATGATAAACATTTCTTTTGTTGAAACATTGGAACAAATGTCAAGCTATGTGAAGTTCATGAAGGATATACTTAATAAGAAAAGTAAGTTTGTAGATAATGAGACTGTTGCACTCAGTGAGGAGTATAGCACTATAATTCAGAAAAAGCCTCCTAGAAAACTTAAAGATAATGGAAGTTTACTATTCCTTGTGCTAATAACAAAATATTTCTTATAAAAGAATTATGTGATTTTGAATCCAATATTAATCTTATGCCTTTATCAATATTTAGAAGGTCGGATTTAAGAGATATTTCACGTACAACTGTAACTCTTCGGTTAGTTGATCGTTCAAATACCTATCCTAAGGGAGTTATTGAAGTTGTTTTGGTAAAAGTTGATAAATGTATTACTCTTATGAATTTTATTGTATTAGATATGGAGGAAGATAAAGAAAATCCTATCATTTTAGGAAGATCATTCCTTGGCACTCGAAGAGATGTGATAGATGTGCAGAAAGAAGAACTAACTATGAGAGTTAGGGATCAAAAGGATACATTTAATGTTGCAAAATCAATGAGATACTCTGCAGAAGAGAATGGATATCAACGAATATTTAAGCCATAAATAATTTAAGAAGACATTCCAAAAGAAATTTAAAAAAGAAAATTTAAAATATGAAGATGAGGATAAAATTTAACATGAATTTATGGGAGTAATGAAGATTTGGATTACATTCAGGAAAAAATTGAACTGTTAGATCCTACAAAAAGTAATAAGAATTTGATTTCACCTATTGAGAAACCTCCTAAACTAGGAATGAAAACACTTCCTATACATTTAAAGTATGCATTCTTAGGAGATTTATCCACATAACATGTTATAGTATCCTTAGAATTAACTGATAGGCAAGAACAACAGTTGTTGGAAATTTTGAGAAAATATAAGAAAGCCTTTAAATGGATATTAGCAGATATTAAAGGAATCAGTCCTTCAATTTTTATGCATAGAATTTTATTGGAACATAAACATGAACCAATAACTGATCCTCAAAGGGGATTGAATCCTATGATGAAAGAAGTTGTTATGAAAGAGATTTTAAAATAGTTAGATACTGGAACAATATGTCTTATTTCAGATAGTTCTTGGGTAAGTCCAATTCAATGTGTTTCAAAGAAAGGAGGTGTGACTGTAGTGACAAATGAGAATAATGAATTAATAACCACAAGATAAGTCACTGAATGGTGGATCTGTATAGATTATAGAAAATTAAATTCCTCCACCAGGAAGGATCATTTTCCTTTACCCTTTTTGGACCAGATGTTGGATAGGCTGGCTGGGCATAGATACTTTTTTTTCTAGATGGATATATCAGTTATCATCAAATACCTATTTCTCTAAAAGATTAAGAGAAAACACCATTTACTAGTCCTTATGGAACTTTTTATTTTCGACAAATGCCCTTTGGATTATGTAACACACCTGTAATATTTTAACAATGTATGATGTTAAATTTAAATAATTTAATTGAGAAAGGGATTGAAGTCTTTATGGACAATTTTTTTTGGCATTTGAAGCTTCCTTTGAAATATGTTTAAATCATTTAGAGAAAGTTCTCGAATGATGTAAAAAGACTAATCTCATAATAAACTAGGAAAAATGTCAATTTATGATTGCAGGAAGATTTGTACTTGGGTGTAAAATTTCAGAAAATGGCATGGAAGTAGATCCTACAAAAATTCAGGTTATTTCAACTTACCTCCACCTACTACGGTAAGAGGATTTAGGAGCTTTTTAGACATGCTGGATTTTACAGGGAATATATTAAAGATTTATCAAAAATTATAAAGCCTTTATTCCAACTTCTAGAAAAGATACAAAATTTGACTTTAACCAAGATTTCCATAAATTCTTTGAAACTTTAAAGCAAAAATTGATCACTGCTCCTATATTTGTTTCACCTGATTAGGAGAAACCTTTTGAATTGATGTGTGATGCAGGTGATTATGTAATTGGAGTTGTTTTAGGGCTGAGATATGACAAGATTTTTAAAGTCATATACTATTATAGTATGACTTTTAATGATGCTCAAATTAACTACACCACTACTAGAAGGGAGTGATTGGCCAATTTTTATGCTTTTGATAAGTTTAGGTCATATCTAATTGAAGCTAAATTTGTTGTGCATACTGACCACTCAGTTATTAAATATTTAATGCAAAAAAAGGATGTGAAACCAAGATTAATTAGAAGGGAACTTCTGATGCAAAAGTTTGATTTGGTAGCAGTCGATAAGAAAGGGGTTGATAATCAAATTGATTTTGGAAAAAATAGTTAATGAAACTTTTCCGAATGAACAACGTTATATTGTAAAAGGATGGGAAATATCGTGGTATGTTGATATTGTGAATTATATTTTTAGTTGTATTTTACTATATGAACTGACAAAACAACAAGAAAAGAAATTTATTTACTATACAAAGTCTTATTTTTGGGATGACCCATATTTTTACAAAAAATGCAAGGATTTAGTAATGAGACGATGTGTGCCTTATATAGAAATTTAGGAAATTATCCAAAAATGTCAAGATTTTAAATTTGGAGGTCATTTTGGGAATGATAGAACTATTTATAAAATTTAGCAATCTGGACTTTATTGGCCTACTCTATTTAGAGATGTATGTATTTATGTACATACATACGTACATATATATATATATATATATATATATATATATATATATATATATANTATATATATATATATATATATATATATATATATATAAACATGTGATAGGTGTCAAAAAGTAGGTAATATTTCAAAAAAAAATGAAGTGCCTCTAAATTTTAATTTGGAAATTAAAATTTTCTAAGCATGGGGATTGGATTTTATGAGACCATTTATACCTTCATTTTAACATATGTATGTATTTATTGTAGTGAATTATGCTTCAAAATGGATTGAAGCAATTGCTTTACCTTGATGTGATGCTCGGAGTGTTTCAAAATTTTTAATTAAAAATATTTTTACAAGATATGAAATTTGAAGAGTAATCATTATCAATTGAGGATCTCATTTTAGGAAAGCAACAATTGCAAGTTTGATTAGAAATTTTAATGTAGTGCATAAAATAGCAACTGCTTATCATCCCCAAACTAGTAGATTGGTCAAAGTATCTAGTCATGAAATTAAAAGAATTTTGAAAAAAAAGTGTGAATCCTAAAAAATTAGATTAGTCTGCTTGATTAAATACTGCATTATGGGCATACAGGATAGCTAATAAGACACTATAGGAATGTCCCCGTATAGTTTAATTTTTGGGAAGATTTTTCACTTACCGGTAGAATTGCAACATAGAGCTTATTGGGCTTTTATGGAGTTCAATTTAAATTTGAAAGATGCAGGTGAAAAAAGATTATTGTAGTTGAATGAGCTTCAAGAAATTAGGAATGACTGTTATGATAATGCTAGGATTTATAAGGAAACAATGAAACAATGACATGATTGGAAGATAATAAAAAAGGAATTTGAAGCTGAACATGTTGTTTTATTATATAGTATAAGATTAAAATTATTTCCTTGAAAACTGAAGTTTAGGTAGAAAGGGGCATTCAGAATTATAAAAGTCTATCCCTCTGGAGATGTTAATATTGAAGCTCCAAAAACTGGAATAATATTTAAAGTAAATGGGCATAGATTGAAACAATATTTTGATGGTCAAAAATAGTATTTAAAGAGACTGTAATGTTGGGTCACCCATAATTAAGACTAAGAATGTCGAGCTGATGACATTAAACCAAGCACTTTATGGGAGGCAACCCATATTTATCATTACTTATTTTGCTTTTATGTTTTTTAGAATATTTAACGTATATTTATATTTATATTTTTATGGATTATATCTTTTTAAGAAACTTGATATTAATAAAATATTTATAAACATCTTTATTTATCTAATTTTATGGAAGATTGGAGATTTTATTGGATAGAAAATGAAATGGCAAAAAATTTGGAACTGGCGCCTAAAGCGCCACTTTCTAGAGAACTGGCGCCTGAAACTCCGTGGCGACGAAAATGACTTAAAACATTTCAAATGGCGATTTTTGTTGGGTTCTTATCCTTATAACTCCCAAAAACACCTTTTAAAGTCCATTTTAGAGGGGAAAATGAGGGAAGAGTCACAATTTTTTAAATCCTATGGCTTCCTACTCTAAAAATTTCATGAGATTTGCAATTTTAAACTCGAGAAAGTTCATCAGTTTGGATGCACAGAAGGAAAGGGGGTTTGTGAACCAAGGATTCAGCACACCAAATACTCGAGTAGAAGAGATTATTGCGCAGAGACTCTAGGAAATGCTCTGCTACACTACTACCACTGTAGTTTCCCTATGTTGAATAAGTTCTATGCAAATCTACATGGAATCATATAAGGAATTGTCTATGTGTGAGGCACGTTTGTACAATTCTCTCTTTTAAGAGTAACTGAAATGTTTATGATTGAAAGTGTACATATTTGCCACTATGCAAATTTTACCCTTACAAGAGATAATATGAATGAACTCTATCGATTCCTTATGGATGAAGATGCAAATTGGAAGGACAGAGATGATGGAAATGTAAGTTTTTGTTCATGATTATTGAATCCTGCATCTAAGATGTGACATTTCTTTACTACATCGAAATTACTCCCCACTATGAAAATTAGTAAGTTAGCTAAGGAGTGTGTTATTCTAAATTACTGTATTCAAACTAGAAAACCTGTTGATATTGGTGCAATAATTGTGAAATCAATTTTTGATTTCATTATTAATGGATCTGCTACTAGAAGGGACATCCATCCACTGTTTTCTACTACGTAGTTAATCACAATTACCTTATGAAAGTTAGGATAAAGTATTTCTTCCATGGAAGTCGATGGACCGAGAAGTCTATTGCAACTGTGTTGGAATGGGAGATGAGAAAGATATGAATGTGTTGATGGATCAAGTATCTTAGATTTCATCACCTATTCAGCATTACTTTAGTTTGAATGAACTTTTGAAAAGGATCAAGAAGAAATAGAAAGAGGTATATAACCTTGTGCATGCAATTGAGAATGTTTTTAAAATGTTGGATCATCTGGATTGGAGGCTGAATGAACATTTTGAACATTCTAGACGTATTGAAGATAGTTTGGTACATATGTTTATAGAACATTCTTGGATTGAGGATGATTCAACTGATAAATTTTCTTATCAACCTTTCTACAACTTGTACGTGCACTATCAATCCCTGGGAGATATCCAAGAGGACGAGAGCGATGATGATTGAACTTACTTTATGCACGGAACGTTTTGTCTAGTACTACTTGTTTAAGTTATTATATTTTATTGGATTGCATTTACTTTGATTCTTGAACTCTATTTATGTTTGTGTTTGGTATTTCGATGCTTTAGATTTTAGTTTTATGATGTTTCGTTTGCTTTGGACACTGAATTAGAAGTTTGTTGGCTTGAAAATTGTGAGTTTGTAATAGCACGGATTTTATAAATAAAAATGAGTTATGAGTTATTTGTGAAAGTTTGGTGTTATAGTAGTGTTTAATTATGAGTATAAATATTTATTTGAGCTAATTATAGGTTAACCTAAAGTGGTAAAAAGCTGATTTTCTTAGAAAACAAAATCTGAAAAAATTAAGGCATTGGCGCTTGAGGTGCCAAATCGGCGCCTGAAACATCAAGTTCCGGAAAATGCCAGATTGCCTTAAAAACCACAAAATTGCCAAGTAAATCACCATTTTAACTACTTTGGTCGTCTCCTACCTCTAAACCATGACCTAAGGCTTAACATTGAGCGCATTTGAGAAAATTTCAAAGGCTAAAGATCATAGATTTCATCTTCTCTTGGTATAAGCCTCACTTTAACCTAGAAATTTTTTATTTTCACCTTAGATTTTTTCTACACTATGGGAGATAAAAAATTTATGATTTTTGATGGATAAGCTTGAAGAAAACCCATGGTGAAAAGTTCCTTACCAAATAATCTTACTTGTATAGTTAGATTTTTTATTTTGTAATTTATTTGGATTTTATTTGGATTTTCATAGAAATTTCAATGGCTCCAAAAGTAAAGAAAGGAAAGTCAATGGGAGATTTTGATGCAATGAAATACGTCAATTTCAAAGTTTAACATTGTTACAATACTCAAATGGAATCAAGAAAGTTGATCCAGGAACGGGCTTTTGTTAACTCGAGTGGTGAGATCGAGAGCTTGATCGTCACCAAAAGTTGGGAGAGGTTTTGTTACTTCATTGCAGTAGCTATTATACCTATGATCCAGGAATTCTATGTCAACTTTTGGTTGACCACTGATGATCACATCTTGGTGAAAGGTAAATAGGTTGATATTTCAAGAGAAAGGATTAATGTTTTTTATGGCAAAGGAAAGTATTCCATGGAAAATACGGTGCATTTTTTATGATTGACTAATCCCTGGATGAAGTAATTGCCTTTTTAACTTATGGAAAAGGAGAATGGAAAGTTAAGAATAATAAGAAAGTTAACTTCTTTGCTTCCATGATGAGTATTTAGTCAAAGGTATGACACTACTTCATCTCTGCTAAATTACTGCCAAAAAGTCATCTAAGTATAGTAACAAAGGATAGCTAGTAGTTCTACATGAATGAAGTGTAGCTAGTAGTTCTACAGCTGGTGGTTTTAGTTACCCTGCCCTAATTTTCATTTTATGTGAACAACTAGGAGTAGAGTCCTATAGAAATGAGGAAAAGCTGCAGCCACAAATTCCAATTGTGAAGCATATGGTTCAAAGAGTTAAATCATTTGTTGAGTCTAGGAGCGAAAGTAGTGATAGACCCTTCACATCAGCTGTGGGGTCATCTATTTCCCACTCTACTTCACTTAAAAATATTATGGAGCAAATTATGATTCAGCAAAAGGATATTATGAATATGCAGAATAGGATTGGAGAAAATGAAGCAATAAATGCATATAATGGTGAGTATAAGCAGAAGAGAGTTCAGCATGACATAGCTTATGAGGTGGTTGTGGTTTGATATCTTAGGGGTGAGTATAATGTAGAATTTCTAGCTTGCCCCAGCTTCACTCTATATGCTCCAGATTATGATGATGATGAAGAAGAAGAAGAAGATGATGATTATGATGACGAGGAAGGTGATGAAGATTGATATCTTAGGAGTTAGTTTTTTTAATGTTTGTTTGTTATTTTTATTGGTTGTTATTTGTTATCTTTTAAAACTATTGTAGTAAAAACTTTTAATGTTGTGTTGTGGACCTAAATTGTAATAGTAACTATAGATTTTTACTTTTTTTTATTTTGAGTATTTTAAATTTTTGTTTCTGTTTTTAATTTTTGATAAATCCTTTAAAATATATTATGTTTCATTTAATGATTTAAAGGCTATATGTATTTTTAAAGTTAATGCCTGCAGTATACCAGAGCCTAGTTTCATACTTGGAAATCCTCTACAAGTTAATTTTTATTTTCATGCATTTACTATTTTTTTCCATCTACAAAATTTTGCACTGAACATTTTTAAATTATCTAAAAAATTATGTTTTGGGGGAAATAATTGTTTTTTAAAAAAAAGAAGTAAATGAAATTTTATTTATCCTCAATTAAATATATTTTTATAATTAATTTAACATGACCTAGGATATTAAGACTTAACTTTAAATGACTATACTCATATTTGTAAATATTATGGTAAATTTAGGTAAATATTTTTAATAATAAAGGTCAATTCTTAAGTTAAGGATATTTGGTATGAAAACATAAGGCTATGACTTTCTATTTAAAGTAAAGGATATTGTATTTTTGAAGTATTAAGAATTTTAGAATTTCATCTAAGAAGAAAACAGTAAAACTTCATGAAAAACAATAAACTAATATGAATTTATAAAGTGAATAAGGGTAAAGAGTTTTGACTTTAAGAAGAGGATAGTGAAGTTCAAAATTATTAAATGCTATCTAGATATAGTAATCCTGACTTGAAAAAAAAAAGAAAAAGAAAAGAAATGATTGAATAGATCTTAAATTAGAAAAGAAAGAGAAAAAGAAAAGAAAAATCAGTGTGTAAAAGCTTGAGGAGATGCCTAATCAAAAATTGGCGTTACTTGAATCAACTTAAAGAAAACACTTTAATACATTTCCTAAACTTTTATTGGAGTATTAGCTGCAATATTAATAAAGTTTTCATGAAATTCTTTTTTATATGAATGTTCTAAGTTCCCTTGATGTGATAAATTGCAATTCTTCTTGAAATGAATAGAAATTAAAAAATCTTATATTTAATTATGTTGATCTCACTTTTGGTTGAGGTCTAGTTTCCTAGAGGACTAAAAAAGGAACCCTCACCATTAGAAACTCTAAACTCTTCTCTGCTCATCATGAAGTTCCACATGCTGGTCCTAACCTCTAGCACTTGGTAGGTGTGGTCAATATGAGGGAGCTCAAGAGGAGTCCATAAAGGACTGCTTGGCCACAGGTTTGACCCTGTTTGTTGGTCTGGAGCTAGTTCACTCACTTACACTTACTTTCACTCACACGCACTCACAACCCTAAACCAAAGCTTGTTGACTTTGATCCTTTAATCTTTTGGGAGACTCATGTTGATGGTCCCTTAAGCCCACTAGCTCTAGGCTAGGGTCTAGCTAAGACCAATACAGGACCCAAATGGAAATTTCATTGGTCCACAACTTAAATAGGGTGGTTGGCACCCCACTTTCAGCAAAATACCAAACTTAACTATTTACCCCCAAATCTACCCAACTTACCAAAATACCCCCAAACCTCAAATTTGAACAAATTATGAAAATTACCCAAAATACCAAAATTTGTCCAAAAATCATCTCGAACCATATGAAACTACCCAAATTGCCCAAAAATGCCAAAATTACCAAAGTACCCCTAAATTTGTCAAAATTACCAAAATACCCTTGGTGACCTAAATTGTCCCAAATCCTTCAAAATCACTTCAAATATCCCCAAAATCAATTTGAAATACTCTATTGAGCTGAATTTGATCGATTGAACTATTTTGACCAAAAGCTCCAAAGCCTTATTTCCCTAAATTCACACTAATTGTCCATCAATGTGACCCCAATTTCCCCTCAATTTCAATTCTAAATTCAAATTCAATATTATAAAACTCAATTCAAACCAAATGGAAGTCCAATTGACCCACATTTGAGTCCAATTTCAAAATAAAATCGAAAAGCCCCAATTTGGCCTAAAACCAAAACCCCACTCAATTGAACCCCTAAATCATTCCAATTTCCCATATTATGCACCATAAACTCTTTGAAACATCTCCACACATGAAATTGAACCCTCAATTGACCTTGTTAAAGCTTCAATTTCACTCAATTTGAACCTAAATCCAAAATTCCCAAATTTTCCCTAATTTAGCCACGTGCCAAAATTCCACCAAATTGAATGCCTAAATCCTAAAATTGGCACCCAATTAATGTTGAGAACTTTTCATGACATTGCTCTACACCATTTTGAACTCTCAATTTGGACTTAACCGAAATCTAGCCCAACCTAAACCCAAGTCTAACCCAACATCCCCAAATTGATCAAATGCCCAAAATCTTTCAAATTGACCTATCAAATTAAATCAAAATCACTCCAAATCTTTTATGAACTCGTCATGACAATCATCCCCACAAAATTGATCAATCAGTTGAACTCAATGTTATGGCTAGCCTAACCCAAACGTAACTTCAAGGCAATTTAACCAAAATTTAACCCATGCAACAAAATTGACTAAGCCAAGTTAAAGTAATGACACCACAACCACCAAATGGATCCTAGTGATCAGGCTAGACCCACCTAGGCCACCCTATGGAAGCCATGGACTGATGGTCCCTTGATTTAAGGGATCTTGTCCTTTTTTGTGCTTAAACCAAGAAATACTTGTCATCATGCCATATAATTAGGATTTAAGCATAATTAAACCTCTCCCTGGCTTACCTGGCTGTCTGACCACCTTCCTTGCTCTGGCTGGCCACCCTACTCCTTGGAGAACACTAAAATCAAGAGCCCCCATGCTACCAACTAAACTCAAACTCTCCCATCTCAACTGGCCAGTTCTAATTGTCTTTGGCACCTTTAAACCATCCACATAAGCATTTTTTTGCGCCTCCTAATTAACCCTTCCAGCCACCCTAGGCCATTATATTTAAACCTCTCTACCATGGCCAAAATAAAAGGTAAGCTAATTTCCTTGAGGAGACTGCCCAATTGCTTCCAAAAACTCTCCAAGAACTCCTATGCTCAAGCCCACCATTTTTCCCTTATGAATCCTCTATGATAGCTCAATCTTGAGTTCAAAATTTAGGGAAAACCATGACATATTTCTGTACATGTCCACAGTCCACCAAACTCCAATTAACTATGTACACACCATCCCTACAGTGACAGGAGTTGATTCCCCATAAAGCCCCATCCTTATTAGCCTCTAACATAGATCTAGACCAACACCTGAAATCTACTTTAATCAAAATCATGCCTAGGCAATTCATCACATTCTAGGACTTCATCTGGAGGTTCGTTGGGTCCATTCAAAGCTGCCACAACCAACTGATTGAGGCCTCCCATCCCAGACAAAGGTATTGAACCTTAACCATAATCCGAGCCTATTTTGATTCTCTAAATGTATTTGTTATATTTCATATTGTATAAACTATAAGGATAGACATGATTTGAGTAGATGAATGTTTCAAAACAAACCCCATGTGATTTAGTTGAGTCTAGCTCGAGATTTTAAGATTTTAGTGTTAACGGCTCACAGGTTAAGTCACTTGAGGATGATGAAGGAGAGCCTTCTGATCGCATGTTTATTGAATGGACGAAAGAGATCAAGCCGGACGAACTCTTGGAACGAAAAGGCGGGCTGTGTGGCATTTGAGGTGGTTGGCGGCGTTAAAAAACAGAGCGCCCTTTGTAAAGTTTGATGTGTCATAGATTGAGGTACCGCCACATGTTTAAGAAGAAAAATATGGATTTTTTGGATTTATTTAAATGTTTGAACTTTAAAAATTCATATCTTTCTCTAAAAGAATCATAAAAATAAACTAAAAATACTCTTCTACTTAAGCAATAGAGGAGAATAATGTAGACTAAAAATAAAAATCATTTGTTGACTTTATGATTCTTAATGAATTAAACTCTCTTTGAATTATTTTAATTCATTATGATCAAACATTGCTCACCATGGCTAGAAACTCCTAGGGTTCATTCCTTATGATAGAGGGGATGCCCTCTGATTATTCTATGGTCAGAGAGCATCTCTATGCTTCTAACATTAATTTTTAAGCTAGGATGGCTATTTTGACTTATTTTAATTATGTAAATTAAAACACCACTTGGAAAATTATGGGAAAAAATTTATTAGGTTTCCTACAGTCAGAGAAACTTAGGAAAAATGTCATAATAGTTTGAATTATTTTGTACATTCGTATATTTAATTAATTAAATATGTCTTGCTTTAATTTATGTAAATTAAATACTAATAAAAATTTAATAAAATTTATTCCTCATTATGTATACAAATCATGTTTACCTACTCTAAAAATTGAAAAATTATTTGATTAAGTTTGAGCACAAAAGTTGATTTTCTAAAAAACCTTGTATTTTTGTACAAATATAATTATATAAATCAAATACACTTGAGAAAATTATGAAAAGTATTTTTCTAAGTTTCTTGTGATCAGGGGAACTTAGGAAAAATAAAAATTATTTTTAGGAAAATACTTAATTTGTTAGCTTTATTTTGAGTTTAAAATAATTAAAAATAATTATTAATCCTAAAAAAACCAAAATACTTCAAAATGTGTCGAATTGTTCCCTAATCACTTAAAACTCACTAGGAAAATTTTCCTAATTCCTATTAAAATAATTATAATAAATATATATAAAAAATCATAAAAGTGCAAAATTTATTTCTTTTAGTTCTTTGAATTCAGAGAGATTTAATAAAAAAAATAAAGATAATTTTTGTAATTAAAACATTATTTTACATTTGATTAAATCATTAAAATTGATTCTAAATTAAATAATAATGACAAAGATTTAGTACAAAAAAAATCATGGAATTTTGTCTAACTGTTCCTTTGACCTAAGGGGACCTCTAATAATTTTCTCATGAATAAAAACATTATTTTGGACAGTCAAAATCACAGTTATGAGGTGAGGAATCCCAAAGGCAAATGGGTAACTTTATATTTTGGTGTCTTAATAAAAATTTAGGATTAATAAAGAAAAAATGAGTGATTTTGATCCTAATGAACATGTTTGGATGATTAAAATACAAGGGGATTAAAAGGTAGGAACTCACTTGCAACCTTTTCTATGATAAGAATAAAATTATAATTTCTATAATTATCCTCACTTGGAAGGTAAAAAAAAAATGATTCTCAAGTAATGGGTTCGAGTTAGGAATATAATATTTCATTAATTTTATGTCCATAATTGATGACAATGTGATCTTTCAATAAGAATGCACGTCATTTAAATCAAAATGTTGCTAGTTACCACTTCACCTATTATGATTGTTCATGGTTTGGTAGTGACCTAGACTTGACATTTAAACTCCTTTTATTGGATTTCGAAGGTAACATGATTCATCATTAACACCTTTTCTTTTTACACTACAAGCTCAATTTTAATTATGGGTACCAAAACCATTAATGACTCAGATCTGCCTTACGGGCACCCATCCACATAACTCTTAAATGAAATATCAATTGATTAATTGAGTGTCCTGGCCTTGGGATAAATAAAACATCAAGTTTCCTTGAGCAATGGGATAATCTTAGCTTAACCTTGGATGATTAATAAAACGATATGATAAGTACAAAATGAACTCAAAATATTTCAAGAAACCTTCAAAGTGATGGAGGGTCATGCTCCGAGGCCTTTGAAATCTCTTGAATATTTTGAAGGGAAACTTGAACTTGTTATATTTTATTCTAAAATCATCCTCTAAGATTTTTCGAGACTCAATAAAGTCATAACTTGTGGTTTGGTAGCTATACCTTCTTCTACTCCTACAATTTGAATCCTTGCAAAACTATATAAATGTTGTCAAAGCTAACCTTTCAGGTGGAGCAGGAATAATCGACAGGTATGCTTTTAAGTTATTGCATTTTCCTTTTTGTACCTCTTGTTTCTTGCTTGCATGCTTAAGGTCACTCTACATGTCAAAAACAAAACTAAAGATAAAACAAGATAAAATTCACTGTCGCAATAGTCAAACTATAAGACAACTCAAAATTTAATCACAAAAAAATAAAAATTGCAACTAAATTAAGACATATCTATCGGATAAATGAGAATTCTTTGGAGGAGATCACCTACGATTGCTAACAAGATTTCCGATGGTCTAAATGAAAGTATGGAACTCGTAAAGTTGAGTTTAGTAAATTTATTTGGATTAAGTGAATCTGATGAAAAATAGTGGTGCTGAAATGAGGGAATCATATGATCCTAACTGTTGTCGTTCTAATCAACTTTAATATCCCCCATAATATTTAAATAACTTTAGAAAATATTTAATTTGACATCATAACTTGACACATTAGAAAACTTGACCTCTGAACCTGATACTTCTCTCAATCTCTACAATTTGACACTTCTAAAGTTAAACTTGCCATGATGAGGAGTTGGAGCTAGCATTGTGGGAAGCACGACCATCTTCAATAGCAAAACATGTTTACACCAGCTAAACCATTCCTGAAAAATAAATAACAAGCCATAGGACTTCAAGATTGTCAGCCTAGTGCGGCATAAATCCTCAACTTTTCTTTAAGCTTTTGTGTGGATCTGTTATACAATATAAGCCCTAACCTATTTTAGGATTTCGAGATTTTCATTTGTCATGACCTAAATCCTCACATCTTCTAGGCTATTTGTGTGATCGTTTCATATGAATGTAAGCCCTAATTAATGAAATTAGCAGAATGAAATATTTAAATATTTCTCTTCCGATTTGAAGCCACACTATAGGATAAATTAGGAAGTCACTGAGGTTCTTCTATGGATTTGTGACATCCTCTAGCCTCTCTTCCTTTGGATTCCATAATATGTTCCAAATTCGAGTCATTCCCATTTCACACATATTTGTTCGATCTTGTTGAAAAGTCATATCCGTTTGAACTCATTGAAGGCAATATCCCCTGATTTTTATCGAGTGTTTTCTTATGTAACTTTGATTATCTAAGATGTAATTAACTTTAAGGGCTTGCCTTTAAGGAAAATTTTCTAGAACCCAGCTTAATATAAACTCTGTTTAATTTTTCATATTAAATAGGGGAACTTATCGGCTTATAACAGAATGGTTTCACATGCCAAACGGATGTCATATCTTTCCTAATTTCTTCGATTGAGCCTCACAATCAAGCCATGTGTCCATCTTTCGAGAAGGACACATATCTTGAGGTGCAGCACTCTTTCTTTTAAATTATGAAAAATATGGGATCGGTTTGATTTCATATTTTTTCTAAACTATATATATATATATATATATATATATATATATATATATATATATATATATATATATATAT
>JXCR01138790.1:13168-46004 GCA_002079205.1 Phalaenopsis hybrid cultivar | reverse complement strand
TATATATATATATATATATATATATATTGTGTGTGTGTCTAAATTCAATATCCCTCTGAAGTGGATAATGGGATTTCCATTCCGGTGACCGACAGCTTCCCCAAAATAACCCCCCCCCAAATATTATGCCAACATGCTTTTGGCAAATCCACTGAGGAATTATTTCTCTCCATTTAAATCAAGGAATATTGTCTTCATACATCGGTAATGTGTCCATGTCCTTTATGGACCAGATTACCCTTCTTCTGTTGGCATACTTAACCAATTTCTTTCTTGGGTAGGGCTTCTAAGCCTGCTACCAAGTGTATTATGGAGTGCCTTCAACATTTCCAACAGGTGTCTGGGCCACAGGTAAACAAGGACAAATGTGAGATTCTGATTAATAAAAAAGTCTCTCTACCAATCAAGCAATGGATGCATTCTTACACTGGTTTCTCTAGCTTGAGACTCCCCTTCAAATACTTGAGGATCCATCTTACCAGAGGAAGAACAAAATTGATCCAACTTGATGAGGTTATTGATAAGATAACCTCTACTCTTCAGGGGTGGTCTAACATCTTTTTGTCCAATGGTGGCAGACCCTACTAAAGAGTATTCTTACCTCTATCCCTTTGTGTGCTCTCCAAGTGGCAACAATGAAAAGAAGCACATCTTTGCTGCTGGAAAGAACCTTCAATAGATTTTTGTGGGCTGGGAACAGAAAACAAGTGTCTTGGGCTAGTTGGCAAAAAGTTGCTAAACCATGGGAGGCTGGTGGTTTAGGTTTTAAAGTCTTGCACCAGATGCAACACTTTAGCCTCTGTAAGATGTGGATTAAATTCAGACAACATGAAAGCTTATGGGCTAATTTCATGCATGCCAAATACTGCAAGTCTGTACACCCTGGGGAGGTCAATAGGAAGGTGGCAGACTCCAGAATTTGGGTTCAAATGCTTAAGGCCAGAGAAGACATTGATGAGCTGCTAAGATGGGAGTTGGGACAAGGGAATATTAACTTCTAGAAAAACAACTGGAGTGCTAATGACTGTTTGGAACCTTTGCAGGATGAAAAGGAGGGGAATTTATTGGTCAAGGACTGCTGGGTTGGCAATGCCTGGTCTGAGGACTTCTTGAGGGGCTTACTGAAGGAGCAGTCTGCCAGCTACATCTCTACTATCCAATTTGACAGAAATAATAAGGACAAACTCAACTTGCTGAATAGGACTAGAGATAGCATCTCAAGAGATATCTAGAATTATCTATAAAGCTGGGAAACTTGCCAGTGGAATATTTCCTCTTGTCAAAAACACCTCACCCCTTCCATGTTGTTCTTTGCTTGGAGAGTTCTTAATAACCTTCTCCCCACTGATGATATTCTGAAACTTAAAGGCTTGAAAGGTCCTTCTAGATGCCATCTATGTAAGCTAGATCAGGACACTAGAGATCATCTATTCTTCAGGTGCAACTTTGCAAGGTGGTTTGGAGTAGATTAACTTCCCAAATGAACATCAACCTGATTAACGTTGGGTGGGATAACATTGCTGACTGTACCAAAGACTAGAAAGGGATAAACCTCATGCCAATTCCTTTCATTGTTGCTTGGTTTATTTGGATGGCCAGAACATGAGGATAGGGAGGCTAGTGCTACATGGGTGATGTCTAACTGCTAGGCTTACCTAAACAAGCTAATTCACTAGAGGAAGTTCCCCATGATCCTGCAGACCACTTATATGGTTGCTAATCACACTAAAATTATGAAGGTGAGATGGGAGAGACCTCCTTATCCTTTCATTAAAATTAACATTGATGGAAGCTGCACAAATAAGAGAGCAGGTATTGGGGGTATTTTCAGAGCCCACAAAGGGAAGACTTTGTTGTTCTACAAGGCCCCTTACATAGCTGATGATGCATTAGAAACTGAAGCTGCTGCTCTATTCTGGGCTTTATATTTTGCTAAGAAGAATAATTGGCAGTGGATTGTTGTAGAAGTGGACTCCTCCCTGCTGGTGGAGTTACTTAATTCTAAGATGTCTTCCTCTTGGCATATCAATCAATGGATCCACAGGATTAAAAAGCTAAGCACTGAAAGTAAGATTTATTTCACATTTGTGTATAGGGAAGCTAATAGACCTGCAAATTTCCTAGCTATGGAAGGAGCTAATGCTGATCATCCTGAGGTGTCCACAACCCTCTCCCCCACCCTAAACTTACTAACTCAGGGAGACAAGCTTCAAATTCCTTACCTCAGAGTGCAAAAATGATTGTTGGGATTGTGTTTTTTGGCCTTGAGCAGTCATGTCCTATGGCTAAGTTTGTGCCACCTCTTGCTTTTGGGAGCTAAGATGTTTAGTTTTGCTAGGGGTTTGTTTCGTATATATATATATANTTTTTTATATATATATATATATATATATATATATATATATATATATATATATATATACAATGTTTTGTTTTCTCCCTTCTGTTTTGAGTTGAGCCTGTTTGTGGATGGGTCACCCTTATGAGTGAGTTATATGTTCATTTTGGTTTTTTTTAGATAAGGGACCCCCTCCAAATCTTGTATTTGTTTTCTTTTGGATCAACATGCAAGGAGCCGAATAATGCTCCTTTTCCCAAAAAAAATGTATATTGTGTGTGTGTGTGTGTAAATTCAATATCCCTCTGAAGTGGATGATGGGATTTCCATTTCGGTGATCGAAAACTTCCACAAAATAACCCCCCCCAAATATTGTACCGACATGCTTCTGGAAAATCCACTGAGGAATTATTTCTCTCTCCATTTAAATCAAGGAATATTGTCTTCATACATTGATAATTTTTCCATGTCCTTTATGGACCAGATTACCCTTCTTTTGTTGGCATACTTCACCAATTTCTTTCTTGGGTAAGTACGATCAACTCTTTCAGATTTCAGGACTGTCTCTTCCACCACCTTTGAACTGAGAGGTTCAAGAGTTCATTATGACTTTTGATCTTTGTGGGGTTCGACCCCCAATATGTGTGTTGGTTGACTAGTTCCGCCCGGAAGATATGCGTTGTGAAGTTGGTCCTACACTGGGTCCTAAACTTTACTTTCCTTTCTATTCCCTTTCGAGTTTAGTTTGTTATTTTGCAAATTAAATCAAATTCAGTTATGTTTTACTTGCTCTTTGAACCTTCTTTATATAATTAATTAAATTCTCCTGTTTTCAAAGTTACTTTTACTAAGTTCAAAAATATTTTTTTTACAAACCGAAATTAAAATAAAAACTTGCCCAGTCTACAGATCAACCTTTGTTAATTTTTAGTGCTCGCACTAGAATTACAAGGTATTGGCCAAATAACTAACCCTAGATCTTTCTTGTAAAAGCTAATGCAATGGCTTTCACTACGCTCACTTTCTTGTGCAACCTATAGATGAGCCGCGATGCCCGCAATTTCACCCCCGTCATCAAGTTTGGAGTCAAATTTGATGAGCATGAAGTCATGCTGGGAAAGGCTCCCATTGTCATAATGAAAATTACCTCTATGGAAGTTCAGGAGCCGTCAGCTGTGTTTAGCCTGAACTGTCCTCAAGATTTCCCTTCTTACAAGAAGATAAAGGCTATTGCCACCACGGCACCTACTAAGCCTGTTGTTCCTATTTCCACTAAGGGAAAAGAGGTCATGATTGTTAAAGACACAACTAAAAGATTTGTTGTTCCGCCATCGATATTTAAAAATGGATCATGTTTGAAGTCTGCGCCATTAACTCGGTCGCAAAGAAAAAACTGCAACAAAAAGATTCAAAAGACTGCTAATGCTCAAATTTCTGAAGAGGTGTCTGTTGATGAAATTCCTCACCATGAGGAACTAGGATTGTTAGAAACATATCCACTTTTGCAAGGGAGTAGGTTTCATCCCTTAATGGATACCAATGAGTACAAAAGTATCCAGAAGATTGCTACTACTTTACTATTACCGTATGGACATGGTGGGGAGAGGAAGAAGCCACTCCTATTACCCAAGTTAGTACAATATTCCATAGAGTG
This sequence comes from Phalaenopsis hybrid cultivar, assembly GCA_002079205.1. Lineage (NCBI taxonomy): Eukaryota > Viridiplantae > Streptophyta > Magnoliopsida > Asparagales > Orchidaceae > Phalaenopsis > Phalaenopsis hybrid cultivar. Next base: position 42,012 of record JXCR01138790.1, on the reverse strand, counting down.
TCTACCAAAGAGGGTTGTTCAGTTGGTAAATTACCTAAATGAATGGGATGTGTAGTATCCCCTCACATGAAGAAAGAAATTCTAAGAGAAGTCAGATCTGCCAAAATATCACAAAGATCAGTTGAAACTTTACTTGCTTGCATTCCCGTCAAATTCCTCTTGGGAAGCAGAGTTGGTACTACAATCATCATCATCAATTCTACTGTTACTGCTCCAATACCTACAGGTCGTCGACCGGTTAAGTCACGTCTGGGTCCGAAAGTTCTACCAGTTACCAGTTATAAGAATATCTTTAAAGTTCCAAAATAAAAAATGAAGAAGTGATCCGGTACTATATCTGGTTTGATCTATGGGGAGCATGCCTCTCTCAGACGTGTTGATGCCTCTACTAAGAGATCCCGTCTGAAGACATCACCGTTGAAGAAAAAGGTATGGATTTCTAAGATTTCTGTACTAATATGGTTCAGTCAGCCTGTAGGGCAGAATCATGTAATGAAGCAAGGGTTCAAAGTATTTGACATTGTCCCAGCTATTGCTACCAAATTGGATGAACTAATGGAGGAAGTTCAACATAGTCCCAAAGACTTTAACATGATACAAGAATCAATAATTGAAGAAAAGGTTGAGAAGCTCAGAGTCCATATTTCTGAGTTAGCCCAAGAACATAGGGTTTCCGTTTATGATGATGATGAAGATTTTTGAATTTAACGACTATCTCAATAAAGATTTCATGGATATTCATGTCATTGAAACTAGATCCACTGCATTTCCAAGCGACGCCCAACCTCTCGTTGAAGGGAACATCATAGATGATCTGCGTAAGACTGTTCTACTATGGGATGAGCAAATCACCCAAATAGAGAAAAAGATGGAAGAGATGGCCACTTCCGTGGCTACCATGGCTACAGTTCATGGACAGTCTTAAGCACAATAGTTAGCTTCTACAAACTTTAATAAGCCAGAGATTGCACATATCAGTGATGAAAGGAGGGAAGTTGCCTCAGCTAACAAGGATGATCAATAGAAGAAGGATTCTCCAGCGAGTGTCATACCAGAAAAAGAATTTAAACAAATGGTCAAACATGTTTAGGAGGCCTTAGCCTAATGTAATGGTGGTGCATTAATTCTAATGGGTAGACCCTAACTGGAGGAGTTTGATGTCGTACCCTACCGTAAGCCTTTTATGTCACAAAACTTTAAGATATTCGATGGGACTACAAATCCCAGATAGTACATAGCACATTTCTTAGCCATTTGTGGCAATACCAGAGATACCAAAGCCTTACTTTTCCATCAAGTTGTCAGCATCTTGTCAGGAATAGTTTTTACTTGGTATGCCAAGTTCCCCAACGGATCAGTGAAGATATTTGTCAAGTTAGAACAGCTGTTTGTAAAGAGATTAGTTGGAGCACAACATCACGTTTCTTGAGGTGGGAAAACTTAGTATGAAGTGTGAACCTCAGCTACATAAATATCATGTGATTGAGATCCTACTCAAATGCTTCCATGGGCTAATAGCTTTCTTGCTTAAGGGATTCACCATCAAGTTCTTTAAGAAGCTACTCAGTAAAGCATGTAATCTGCAAGAGCAAGTTAAACAAATGGATTCTCTGGAGAAATTGGAAAAGACTAGAACAACCAGGATATTTAAGAAGAAATCTGGGATAGTGACGACGGTTGATAAGGGAAGCAACCAATGAAGATACAGGAAAAATATTCTCATCAAGTTTCCCAACCATCATCACAACATGCTCAGTAAGGAACACAACAATATCGCCAGTCTAGCCAGCAATCAAATTAAGGAGGATCATATCATATAGAAAATAAGAAGGGTATGACCATTCCAAAATGAAAGAAGGCAGTATATTCCATCAAATATGAAGTTGTACCAAAAATGTTCAGAAGTCTAATGAAGAAGTTTGAGTTCAGATTATCAGATCAAAAGAAATCTAAGGAGGTTGACAAGAAAGGTCACCCCAATTTTTTTCCTTATCACAGGATGCTTGAACATACTTTAGAGAAATGTTTCATTTTCAAGGATTGGCTCGAGAAAAATCTTAAGGAAGGGAATATAATGATCCCAAAGAAATATTTAAAAGAACCTAAAAAAGGTTCTGTAAAGATGATTTTGGCCAAGCCAATCGTTTCGATAAATAAATATTTAGAAAAGGATGGATGGAGTACTATTTGGAGCAGTTCATCCAAGAAGATACTTGATCAGATTCAGAGTCTACAGCCTGCTCAGCTAGAGATGAAAATTTTGGCAGAGAAACCACCAAAACCAGAAGCAAAATGAAAGAACCACGTCACAAAGACTGATAGTGCGAGTGGTAATATAGGGGTTGCCTGTGATAGATTGGTTATCTTGGATTCAGGGAAGAAAATCATCGAACCCCTGACCATGTATGATTATCATTTTGCCCCACTAGGGTATTATGAATATAATGATTATTATTTTTGCTATGTTTTAATTGTTCCAGTGATAACATAACTAACTTTGCTCAATTTAACTCTGATCTCAAATCTCAAACCGATCCTTAAGTCGTACTTAAGTCCGATGAACCTGTTAACGAGAATGTAGATATCCACGATTCTAGTTCTGATAGCACCGGGAGTAAGGAGCCAGTCCTCGAGCATCTTGGCACACCACTAGCCATTAATTTAGATCCTCCGCTGAAGAAGAAGCAACAAAAAATTTACCTACAATATTTTAAGAAAAAGAAAAAATCACAGAAATAAATCTAAGGAGCGGGAAAGTGTTACCCTTGAGGTTAGCTCCAATGAATAAAGATAAAGAAATAGTAACTTAAGAAGATCGACCTTAACCATCACCAGTGGAAGAACCACATAGCGAAGTAAATATTAGAGGATTATATAAAGTCCATTATAACATGCTAGCTCATCTTAGGAGGTTTCTGACCAAACTAAGCATTTATCACACTCTGATCCTGTCAAAGGAGATGAAAGAGTCTCTAGTTACAGCCTTCCTTGACGCAGAGATTTGCTTAGCTCAGTTGGCCTGTACATGCTCGGATGAAGTTTGTTCGTTAAAGGAAAACCTAGCACAAGTTTCCCAGAGGAATACTTGTTGCTCAACACTATTGACCATAACCGATCACTCTACATCTTCGTTAATATCCACGGATTTGCATTGTCCAGAGTTTCGGTAGATCCTGGAGCATACCTCAACCTAATGATTCTACAGACATTGGCATATTTGGATATTGAATCTCAAGAGCTTACAACTGATAAAATGATGTTAAGAGGTTTTAATCAGAAGGGAGAAAGAGCCCTTGGATCGATTACACTACTTATGAAAGTTGGAGAATTAGTAACAACTGCTAAATTCCTTATCATCGACGCTGAAACTTCTTTCAACGCTCTACTTGGTCGACCGTGGATTCATGAGCACAACATGGTTCCGTCTTCCCTACATCAGTGCATCAAATATTACATATAAGGACAAGAACATTGCATCAAGGTAGATTTACAACTATTTTTAGTTCATGAAGTTGGCATTAATGAAGACGCTGCTTACTACTCGCCTCTGAAGAAAACTATCTTCTCTCGTGAGGTGGTGACAAATAAAAGTGAATATTCAGAAGGATCACTAGGGCAAAGCCTTTTAGCTCTGCTTCAACAATCTTCCACCACTCTTCTGCAATGATTTGGTGGGGTTCTTTTAGTTTGCACACCCGAGGTTGAGGTCAGGAACATGGACGAGGAAAAGCCAAAACGATTACTTGATGGACTAAGCCGACCATTAAAATTGATGATGAAGAAAGATCCGATGAAGAAATGATGATGATAAAACAGAGGGAACCACAATATAAAATTTCCTTGAAAGATGTGGAAAAAGATGAATATGAGTCGATGTATGATCGGATCAACCACTAAGTGAATGCTTTGACCCTTACTCCAATCAACCCTTAAAAGGTTAAGAGTTTAGAGGTCAAGGAAGTCTGTAGCATTGGTTCAAAACTGATCAAGTTTTACTATGCTTCCTCTTCTACTCATTTTAAAAATCATGTAAACTTGGATGAGAATTCTATTGAATTAATGGTTATACCTTTTGGTTACTTTTGTCCTTGTGTACAAAAGTTAATTCAATGGGGATATGTGCCAAAATAAAAGCCAAAAGATAAGTTACAACATTTTAAGAAATTGTGGAATGTTAAAAGTAAAACCCCTAACTCGAAAAAAGGTCTCAGATTTAGTACTGTAGGACCAGTCGATGACTCAAAATTGTGCATGGTTGTTATTAGCATATTGGAAAAGGATTTCCTCAATGTAGAGGATGACTCTCAAGATCAGTTAATAGGTGATGCTCTGCCAAAATTTGAAGAAGAAATTAAGTCAAAAGTTGATGAATTGACAGAAATCAACCTCTTCATTGAGGAGCAGGTCCGACCGACCTTTATAAGTTCTCTAATCAAAAAGGAAGAATCCACAGAATTGATAGAGTTGTTGTCAAAATTTAAAGATTGTTCTGCATGGAGTTATGATGAAATATCAGGACTGTCAATAGATGTTGCAGTTCATAAATTCATGGTGGACAAAGATATGACCCCAATAAAGCAAGCTCCTAAAAGAATACATCTTGAGATAGAGCAACAAGTCATCATTGAGGTGAAGAAATTAATAGACCCTAACTTTGTAAGAGAAGAGCAATACCATACGTGGTTAGCTAATATTATGCTAGTTAAGAAGAAAAATGTACAGATTCGTGTTTGTGTTAACTTCAGAGATTTGAATAAAGCCTGTACAAAAGATAAATTTCCAATACCGATACCAGAAAAGATGGTGGACATCTCTTGGACACATTAGATTTTCTCTTTTATGAATAGATCATTAGGACATAACCAAATCAAGATGGCTTCAGAGGATGTAGCACTTAATAGATTTCATAACACCGATTGGGATCTTTTCATACACACTAATGTCATTCAGGTTGAAGAATGTGAAGCAACATATCAACGTGCAATGATGAAGATCTTTGATGATCTCATTCACAGCCAAGTGAAGTGTTACGTGGATGATTTGATCATCAAGAGTAAATGGAAAATAGATCATTTGTATGATTTGGGAATCGTGTTCAAATGATTACAAAAATATAATCTCAAGATGAATCTCTTAAAAGGCACCTTTGGTGTCACCTTCAGAAAATTTCTAAGATTCGTTGTCTGTCATCAAGGAATTGAGATCAACCCACATAAAATTAAAACTATCTTGGAATTGTCACCTCCTAAAACCTTGAAACAACTACGCTCCTTCTAAGGAAAAAGTAGCATATCTGAGACGCTTTATTTTTAACCTCTGAGTTTGGTATCAACACTTCTCAACATTAATTAAAAAGGATGCCAAATTTGTTTGAGAAAAGAAATGCCAGCAGGCCTTTGAGGACGTAAAACAATACTTAATGAACCTCTTGTTTTGGCAACCCCTATCCCAGAAAAACTATTGATAGTTTATACCGCAACCTTAGATGACTCTCTCGGAGCCCTGTTAACTCAGTTCAATGATGAGGGTAAGGAGGATTTGAGATAATTTTTTTATCTTTGTTTTAAACTACTTTTAGTTTTAATTGAGACTTCTCGTTGGTATGATAATGATTTCTACTTTTAAACTAAAGTGTGGTTTTATTTTCTTCATGGATTCTGATTAGTTTTTTTATCTTTCTCGTTAAAATGATAAGTAATTAAAGTGTTGGATGGATGTTGTGGAGAGTATTAATCTTTAATGTTGTAAGAAGTTGTGATGATTTAATTCCATGCACTTCATTTACTTCTTGATCTGACCCATCTAAATGTTAAAATTTGTTGCGAGAACATGTAAGAACTGGGCTAGTATTGTCTCATTCAACAATTGGAAAGAATCACATTAGATTGTATGAATGAGAATGCAGATCATATGATTGAGTGCAATGAAATAGGAAAATAATCTTTGAAGGGTATAGAGTTAGAGGAATTTAGTGTGAGAGGCTAAAGCCCCTAACTTGGTTTATTGTTTTAGGTTTTGATTCATAATGTTAGCCCCCAGGCCGAGGGAACCGATGGAACTCCAGAGTGAGAGCTAGTATCTTCTCTGCCTAACCGGTCTTCAAAACTATTCAAACTTTAAATTAGCCAATGTTCTTTATAGCATTTATACTAAGGGTTAAGAATAATATTTCTCCTATTTGGCACAATACTATTTGAATACTTCTACAATAGAATTCCTATAATTATTACTGATTCTTGACGAGGAGAAAGATATTTCGTATTCAGTGCTTCTCTTTTACATAAACTCAAGTTATCTTTATTAAGTTTTTATGTCATTTTCAAACATTAAAAATACCAAAAAGAGTTTAAATTTTATTCCTATGACAAAAACTATAGTTTAAGTATTTGTCTTTTTAAAATAGAAAGTTTGTTACTTTAGTTATCGCATACTGTGAAAAATCCATGTGGGTGGGTCGATATTTGGGGCTTAATAAAAAAGTCCTATATTACTTGATAACGATATGTATACTTGTGTAGTATCCTAATATATATTAAGATATGTGAAAATTATAATCAAATACATTGTTATACTGTTACATATAAATAGTTATAACCAAGTTTTTGGCGTCATTGCCAGAGATTAATTGAAAGTAAATTTCTATTTTAGAAAGTCTTATTTCAACTTTGAGAGTTATTGTAGGAATATCTAATTATAGTATTTTATTTATAAATTAATTTTGTGTGTTTTTTTTTATTTTATTTTATTGTTAATGTATGCGTAGTTCAAGTTCTGAAGGACTAGTGTCCGACGATTCTAAATTAGAAAGAACTGTTAAGAAAATCAAAAAAAGAAAAAAAAAATAAAATTTTTGAAAAATATAAAAAAAATTACAGAAATAAGAAATCAAAATAATTTAAATGTTGAAATTCATTAAGAATTTAGACCATTAAGAGATTATGTCAACCCAATGGTAGATGAACTTCATTGTAGCATTCAAAAAACTACTATTGTGGCTAATTCATTTGAGCTTAAACCTGCTATTATCCAAATGATGTCGAATAATCAGTTTGGGAAATTACCAATTGAATATCCAAATTTACATCTTGCCAATTTTCTAGATTTGTGTGCTACATTTAAATACAATGGTGTATTAGATGATGTCATAAGCTTTAGATTACTTCCTTTCTCACTAAGGAATAAAGCTAAGATGTGGTTGCATTTGTTAGTACTTCGATCTAACAGAGCTTGGGGTGATTAGACACAAAAATTCCTTGCTAAATATTTTCCACCATAAAAAACTACTAAGCTTAGAAATGATATTACATCTTTTAAACAGTTTGAGGGGAAATCTATTTATGAAGCATGTAAATGATTTAAGGATCTCATTAGAAAGTGTCCACACCATGTTATACCATATTGGTTAATAATTCAAACTTTTTATATTAGATTAGCTGGGGCTCTTAGATCTATTGTTGATGTCGTTGTTGGTGGTTCATTGATGTCAAAACTATTTCATGATTCTTAGGATTTAATAAAAGAAATTGCTACCAATAATTTTCAATGGCCTTCTGAGACTGTAAATATTAAAAAAGTAGCCAATATTCATGAATCTGATGCATTTACTGTGTTAGCAAATTTAGTTGCTACAATTTCAATGAAGTTAGACCAATTTTAAATGAATTTTTCTCAACCATTTTTCATGATTAACGAGATTTCATTAAATCAAATGGTAGATTATCAAGCATCATTAGAAACTCTGAATGCCATAAAAACAAGCCAAATAACCCATATTCAAATTGTTATAAACCAGGTTGGAAGAACCATCCTAATTTTAACTAGAACAATATTTCTAGTAGTAAAAATCAACAATGGGGTAGCAACCAAGTAAACTCATTGGGTAGTTGGAACAACCAAGGTAATAGTAATTATAGACCTACTTATCCTCCAAGTTTTAACAGTAATCCATATTTAAGGAGAAGAAGTTATCTATAGAAGAAGTGGTGTTACAAATGGGAAATCAATTACAAACTCAAGGAGCTATAATTAGAAATATTGAGAATCAACTTAGATAAATAGCAAATTCATTATGTAATAGATATCAAAAAACACTTCCTAGTAATACTGAAATAAATCCAAAAGACCAAAATAAAGATCAAGTAAAAGACATTCAACTTAGAAGAGGAAGAGAGTTGGAAGGCGGGTACAAAAAGAAATTGAAGTAGAGAGAGAAGAAATTGAAGAACCAAAAGAGGACGCTCCGAAAGGATCAGAAAGACCTATTTCTCTACTTAAAGTTGATTTGGAAAGACCACCACCTTTGTTTCTTCAGAGGCTTTGTCAACAAAAGTTGGATAAGCATTTTTCAAAATTTATGGAAATTTTTAGCAAGCTTACAATTAATATTTCATTTGCTAAAGCCTTAAAATAAATGCTAAGGTATGTAAATTTTATGAAGGATATCCCAAATAGGAAAAGGAAGTTTGAGGATAATGAGACGGTTAGACTTAATGAGGAGTGCAGTGTTACATTTCAGAGAAAGCTTCTTAAAAAGTTTAATGATCATGGTAGCTTTACTATTCCATGTGCAATAGGAGACATATTTTATGGGAAAGCTTTATGTGATTTAGGTGCAAGCATTAACATTATGTCATTAACAATATTTAAAAGATTGGGATTATGAGAAATAACCCCTACTACTGTAACTCTGTAGTTAGCAGATCGTTCGATAACATACCCTAAAGGAGTTATAGGAGATGTCCTAGTGAAAGTGGATCAATTTATCTTTCTTGTTTACTTCATTGTGCTGGATATGGAGAAAGATAAATAGATACCTATCATTTTGGGGAGACTTTTCTTAGCCACAAAAAGAGCAATGACAGATGTGCAGAAGAGGGAATTAACAATGCATGATAATGATCAAACGATTACTTTCAATATTTCAAGATCAATGAAATGTCTTTCAAAAGGTAGAGAAGATGAATGTTATAGAATGGATGTTATAAGATATCCGTGTGAATGTCATTTTAAAACTAATTGTGAAGAGAAATCTGAAGAAAAAGTTTTAAAACATGAGCAAGAAGAGGAATTAGATCAACTTTAAGATCTTTATAAGGAAGATTCAAATTTTGTTGGAGAAAGCCTCAAAATTTTGGACACCATAGAAAAAGTTAAATCATTTTGTCCATCAATAGAAAAAGCTCCTGAATATGAGTTGAAGTAACTTCCTGAACATTTGAAGTATGCATTTTTAGGTGATTCCTCTACTTTACCAGCTATAATTTCCTAAAAGATAATAATGGAAGATGAAGAAAGGTTGATCAAAATTTTGAAATTTTTTTAAGAAAGCCTTTGGATGGATAATAGCTAATATTAAAGGAATTAATCCTTCAATTTTTTAAAGATTTGGGATGCTGAGAGTTATCATAACTGATAGGGGAAGTCATTTCAAAAATTTCATAATGGAGAAACTGTTAAAGAAATATCTTATAAAGCATAGGATTAATACTGCTTATCATCCTCAAGCAAGTGGTTTGGTTGAATTATCCAATCGTGAAATTAAAAGAATTATGGAAAAACCCAAACAAAATGGATTGGTCAGTCAAACTTGACTATGCTTTGTGGGCTTATAGGACTGCATACAGAACTTTTATAGGAATATCCCCATATAGGCTAATATTTAGGAAAGCTTATCACTTACGAGTTGAATTTGAGCATAAAGCATAATAAGCGATTAAAGAGTTCAATTATAATTTTAAAGATGCTGGTCAAGAAAAGATTATTACAATTAAATGAGCTTGAAGAAATATGGAATGAGTCATATGAATGTGCTAACGTTTACAAACAAAAGATGAAGATGTGGCATGATCGAAGAATTCTTACTAAAAATTTTTTAGCCAGGGCAACAAGTTTTGCTATACAATGCAAAGTTAAGGTTATTTTCAGGTAAACTTATGTCCAGGTGGATGAGCCCATTTGTTGTGATGAAAGTTTATCCTTACGGAGCTATTGATATTTAAAATCCTAAAATATACAAAAATATTTAAAGTGAATGTTCATAGACTGAAACCCTATTTTATCGGGGATAAACTTAAATTTAACATTGATTGATGTTGGGTCAACCAGAATAAGCAATAGTTACATCGGGTTGACGACGTAAAATCAAGCGCTCTGTGGGAGGCAACCCATAGTTATCAATGTGTTTTTGTTTTGAATGTTTTTTTAGTTTGATTAAGAAATTATGGGTATTATTTTTTAGACAATTTGCGTTAGTAATGGTTTTAAGACTTTAGTAAATGACTTAGACATGTTAGAATGTGTATTTGGACGTTAAGTTACTCGGTGCTAAAACAAGTAGTGGCGCTTAAGTGCCAATATTCAGTGCTTAAATGGAGGGGTTAAAAGCCATGTGCAAAAATGCAATTTCTAGAATTTTTAAACTCTAATGGGTTAACTTAAATGTGTCATGGCTTTTTTAGGACATGCCTAGAAGTTATTAAAAGGATAGCCTATAAATAAAAGGGTTTTGTGATGGAATTTCACCCCATAATCATTTGTAGCCCTAAAGTCTAAGAGAAAGAGAGATTTGGAGAAATGTCTTCATAAGAGATGGATTTGAAGAAGAAAGAAGAGGCCATGGGGAAGAAATTCATTAGTCAAAGTGCACAAGAGATGTATAACGGTTTCTTAGCCGTTAGTATTGAAGGAATAGCGGAAATGATCAAAAAAATTGAGGCTGACGTGGCTTCAGTTGAGGCAAAGATAAATGAAGTTAATACTCATCTAATGCATATTGGATGACAATTAAAAATGCAATTAAGTCATACTAGCTATATAGAGGAAGTGGATAACGTGATGTATATTAAGCAGAAATGGATTGAAGTAGATTGTATCAGAGATCGTCACCACCGTCCGTTTTATCAACTCTACATTTCAAATGCCCAAAAAGAGACTAATGAGAGACAGGAATTCATTCCAACAAATGAAGAATAGAATTATGTTCTATGCTAAAATTTTCTTGTTAAGAGTTGTTTTATAGATTAGTGTTAATTCTTATTTTTAGTGTTTATGTGATTATGTGTTTTATTGTGTAAATTTGTATAGTATTTGTATTTAGGAAAATTTTCTCATCTGAGACTCTTTTGAATGAGAATTATGTGTTGAATGTTGTTTGTAACAGTTCATGAATGAATATAAGTGTTTATTTGTGAAATTTTTTTGTTATTTTAGCCTCAAATCGAATTAGTTATATTAAAGAATTTTTAGAGAGAGAGGAGAGTTAAAGGAGAGGAAAATAGTCATTTAGGTGTTATAAGACCATTTAGGGGTGGTTTACTTAGGATAATAGTGCATTTTACTGAAGTTAAAAAATATCAAATATTGTGCACTAGTTCCTAAGCGCCGCAGCCCCACGCTTAAGCATGAGGCAACTAGAGAGGCAGGTGCCTAAGAGCCACATATCCGCGCTTAAGAGCCGGTTCACAAAACCCGTTCTCAAACAGTTAAAAGTGAAATTAACCCCAAAAAACACCATTTTCGCTCTTTCCATCTACATCCTCCTTTGCAGTTTAATTTTGAGTTTAGGGCAAACCTTTTCATGAAGATTTTTTGGTGGATTTGAGCCAAATTTGCTATATTTGAATTTCTTGAGGTAAGATCTTCACTTCTATGTAGAAATTTTTTATTTTCACCAATTATTTTGAGCACATTGTGGAGGTACACAAAATTTACTACTCATCGTGAAAAACTTGAGAAAATTTATAGAAATTACATAGAAAGTGTAGTTTAAGCTTATAGGAGTTAAGTTTAGTAGAATAGACTTGATATTTGAAATTATTATGAAATTTTGTGAAATTTGTAGAATGGCCCCAAGAATGAAGATGACAAAGGGAAAGACCAACTTTGATTCGAACAAGTTTGTTAGTTCAAAAGCCCAAGATAAATATAGTGACGCTCTACATTTAAGAAAATTGATTTCTGAGAGGTGTTTTAAAAATCAAGGTGGATCCATGGAGGATTTGATCGTTCGCTGAAAATGTGAATGATTCTATTGTTTTTCTATTGTAGCTATGATTTTTGTAGTTTGAGAGTTCTATACAAACCTCCCTGAGGCGAAAGAGAATCAAGCCATGGTCAAAGGCAAATTGGGACCTTTTTCACCGGAGGTAATCAACATGTTATACCATTTATCGCTTGATACTCTATATTTTTTATTCAAACTATAGTCCTACTGAGATGGAACTGGACAAGATTATATCTAACTATTGTAAGGGGACTCTAGAAAATTACAAATGAGAGGAGAGTCAACTTTTCCACTTCAAAGTTAAGTGAACCATCAAAAGCGTGGCACTACTTTATTTCAGCTCGTCTGTTACCAACGAATCATCTTAGAGAAGTTACGAGGAAAACAACAAAGTTGAATTATTGTATTTAGTAGTGCAAGTATATCAACATTGGAGCTTTAATTTATCAGACTATCATCCATTCTGCCATTGTCGCTACTACTGTAGGTCTAGGATTTTCTTCCTTGAACTTTCTTTTGTGTGAGCAAGCTGGTGTAAGATATGATAGCTTGGAAGAAGTATTGCTGCCTCCGAAACTGATTACAAGTGTGATTGTGAAATCATATGTTGCACACTCTATTTTTGATTGAAGAGGAGGATTTTTTAGAAGTTATGGAATGTCGACGTCGGTTGCATCTACCTCCGCTGCTTCTACATCGAGACTATCTACCTCAAGAGCATGTACTTCTAGAGGTGAGTCTACTGAAATTCAGGATCAATTATTGTAAAGGATGATAGATAAAATTAATTTTACCATATATAAGGTCCAAAATTTAGAGCTTTTTGTAGATCATATTGATGGATATGTTAGAAGACATAGTGATTATGAAGAGAAATTTCACTCATCTTTGGAAAGCCTCATTAGGGGTAACGAAAGAGTGGAATTTCTTTTATATCCAAAATATCCTGGTTATGATCCTACAACTTTTTGGGATAGCTGTGACACTAATGTTGATGATGAGGAGTACTAAGGTTGTTTTATGTTTGTAATAAGTGATGTACTTTGCGGTGTGAACTTGATACATTTCAGTTTGTGTCCTTATTGAACTATGTAATGTATTAGACTTTTTATTTAACTATTATTGTGTTTTTTTAGAATTGCGTTTTAAATTCTAGGGTAGTAGTTGTTGTTGTGTGTTGTGTAATGTGTTTTAGTTAGCTAAGAATGAACTTATTTCTATGTCTTATGAATGTTGAAAATCTTGTTTGCTTTAATTTTAAACTTTAATTTTAGAAATTTGCTACCTTATATTTTCTTTTCTCTTGTTAGTATGTTTGTTTGCTCTATGTTTATACCCACTACTTAGAAGTCTAATGAATCTCTATATGTTAAAAAGTAAGAAATTTGATCAAAAATTAATTTTACTCCTGCTTTTAGTTTTGTACTTGTATAATTAGGGTATTAAAATTCCTGTAAGCATGTTATTTTAATCTTATTACAAATTTAACTTTGGGGGGAAATGAAAAATATTTTCAAAACTTGAATTTTATTTGTTCTCAAACTACAAGTGAATATGATTTAAAAAAATGATCATGTATATGAAGTTATATTAGGGAATTAAATTATGATTTATCTAAATGAGTAAGAAAATTTAGTTAAAATTTTATAAGTGATAGAAAAATTTAAAGTTAAAAGTTCTTAAATGTAGAAATGATAAATATGGTGAAACTATCTTTAGTAGGAGAAATTGTATTTTTGAAAAATTTAGACTTTTATTTTTAATATTAGGTTTTTTTATAAAAATTATTTTTCAAAACTATTATTGTGTTGTTAAGTAAAAGAAAATTATCAACTCTTTCCTTTGGGAAAGGAAGAGTTGAATTCAAAACCATGAAAGGCCTATCAAAATATAGTAATCCTTGTCTGAAAAAGAAAAATAAAAGAAAAAGAAAATGAAAAGAAAAAGAAACAGAAAAGAAAAGAAAAGAAAAGAAAAAAAAAGTTGAAAAAGGGAGGAGAAGCTTGAGGATTAGAGTCTAATAAGAAATTGGTTCAACATCTAATTTTTAAAAAGTATAACATTTGAGAAACTCTCAAGCTAAAGGATAAAATATAATAAGTAAAATTATACTTTATAAAAATTTTTAAGTGAAGGAAATAAAATGCCTAAGTTCTATATTTGGAAAATCTACAAGTATTTATGAATTAGATAAGAACTCGTATTTTTTATACTTCTTCTCTTTAAGGGTTTTTAAACTTTAAGTTGGTCTAATTCACTAGATTTTTTTCTAAATTAGACTACTGTATTTCTAGCACAAAATTTTTGAAACTCCTGAACTAACTGATATACATAATCATTCTTATTTGTTTTTCAAAGATTGAAAAGTCACTTAAGGACAAGTAATAATGACCCGACCAACACTTTCCGGACGTCTAGCAAGTTGGTCAATGATTTTATTGTAATTTGATATAACTTTTGTTCCCCTCCGCGCTATCAAGGGAAAAATTTAAGATGATTTTCTCGCAGCAGACCCACTTCCAACTGGGTCCCCACTCAATAATGAATTGCTAGAAGAATAGATACTGTAAATAGAACTATCCAGTGCCAGACATTGGGAAATGTACTTCGATGGAGATTCGTCAACCAAAAAAGATAGAAGATCAAGAATAGTTATACCGGGTAAAGCAGGATTTGGTATGATTTTCCTCATGCCAGATAAGGGCATGTTGAGCTTTTCCTACCACCTGACAAAGCCAGGCACCAATAATAAAGCAGAATATGAAGCACTAATCATTGGATTGGAATTGACAATTCAATAGATATAATAGATATTGCCATCTATGGCGACTCACAACTTGTCATCCAACAAGTCGATGGACAATATAAGATTTTGAACCTAAGTTTAATAGAGTATCATCAGTACACAATGAAGCTGCTTGAACAGATCCCCAGTATGAGACTCTACCGGATTTTTCGGGGAGATAATGCCCATGCTGATGCTTTAGCAAAACTTGCTAAGGAATTGGCATGTCCACCAAAGGATTCCATCCACAATACAGTACAATGAAGATGGGTTTTGTCTTGAATCGATCTCAACAATCTACACATTCAAAAAACATGAAAGAATGATGATTGCAATAGCTGACATCAATGAAGACTAGCGTAAGCCATTAATAGAATATTTGCAAACTGGAAAATTACCAGAATATATGTCTGAAGGTTACCATATCACAAGAAGATCTAAGTCATATGCCCTCGTGGGTGATGTCCTCTACAGAAGATCATTAGATCAGATGTGGCTACGATGTCTATAAGCAGAGCATAAGCACAAAATATTGCCAAAGAAGTACATGTCAGATTGTGTGGTGCTCACCAGTCAGGGCCAAAGATGAAATTGAAGATCAAAAGACTCAAATATTATTAGCCATCAATGATGTTCAATTGCATGGATACAGCTAGAAACTATCACCTTTGCTAAGTGCATGGGGTGGTCTTACACCAACCTTCAAATGTGCTACACCCAATCGTTATTTCGTGGCCACTCGAATGTTGGGAAACAAACATAATAGGTCTAGTAAACCTTCCATTCTCTAAGGGACATAAATTCATTCTTGCTTCTACAGATTACTTCTCCAAGTGGGCAGAGGCGGTGCCATTACGAGATGTTACAACACTGCACATTGTTCAATTTTTTAAGAGTCAAATCATCTACCATTTTAGTGTACTACGCAAAGTGATTTCCGACAATAGGACAACCTTCAGAAGCACAAAGATCAACAACTTCGTCAAAAGTCATGGGATAAACAAGAGGTACTCTACGATCAACTATCCTAGAAAAAATAAACTGGTCGAGGCCTTCAACAAATTACTGCTACAAATTTTGAACAAAATATTAGATGAAAACAAAATAGATTGGCATAATAAACTATTAGAGGCTTTGTGGGCCTACTAGATGATGTTCAAAACTCCTTCTCATTGTACACCCTACACAGTTGTGTATGTATCCAAGGTCGTACTACAACTGGAGGTTCAAACACCATCACTCAGAGACCATTGTCAACTAAATTACAACTAAAGAATGTGCAAAACTCAGACTTTGAGAATTAGAAAGTCTTGAGGGAAAATGACTAGAAGCACAATAACATTTGGAACTTTACCAAGCAAGGATGATATAAGCTCACGACAGATTGGTCCAGCGGAGGAAGTTCAAAGTGGCTGACCTTGTACTTGTTCTAAAAAAACCTATTCTTGCACGTCGCAAGATAGGTGGAAAATTTGAGACAACTTGGGAGGGACCATTCATCATAGAAAAGGTTTATTGGGGAGGAGCTTACCAGCTGGTGGATTTTTGAGGTGAAAGATTTATGCTACAGATTAATGAACGAAATTTGAAGACATACTATACAACTTGGCATTGCCCGAAATAAGATTTTGAGATTTTGATTTTTCTAGGGTTTATTTAGTTGGCCAACCATTGTGACTCAGTCCAAAATTTTGTAATAAATCAACCTCAATAAATACAAAACTTTTGAAGTTGCAACTTCGATGTTCTCCTTTCTTCNTATATATATGTATATATATATATATGTATATATAAAATCTTTGCACCTCTGTAAATGAAAATTATATCTAAGAAATGTTTCATTTTATTCTTGTTCCTGCAAAATTTCAGTGCACTGATGTTTTTTCTATCATCTGTAGAAAAAATGTCAGGATAGAAGCTGATCTTTACTTTTAAGGACGGCTGGAATCTCTCACTTAATGATGAAAGGACATCTCAGGGTGGCATATAGACTTTGACTTAGACTTCGATCAGGTCATCGTGGACTATGAGGGTCCCCTGATCGACGTGGTCAGTCGTCGAGAGAATAGAGGGCTACTATTGCTTTCAAAGATCAGTACTAAAGAGGATTGCTTGCTAAAGATTAAGAAAATGAAATTACAGCAAAATCTGATGGAAGGGACTAGTCTCCTACCGTCCATGATAACTGTGCCAACAGGATATCTAGTTCATGTTGACGATGATAAACTGCCAGATGCACCATTAAGAAGAACTCAACATAGAAATTCAAATAGTTAAGAATATAGAGCTTTCCTATGTGAAGAGAAAAGATATCTGAAAGAGAAAGAAAACTTACTTAGCCCAATTCTTGACAGGAAAATCTATGATCCTTGCATGAGAGAGCCTTCCTTCAGTTTACCTACCACAGAGGACGAGTCCAAGTTTGCTACAGAGCCAACGTTATCGGCAATTTCAGATGAACTTCATGCGGGTTGCCCGACGTGCAACACTGAGATCCCCAGACAGACACCAGACACAGGAGCATTTGTGGAATGCCAAGAATGTAATGTCCTCCACTTAGAGCATTACATCACTCTGGAGGAGTACACATCTACCGACAGGGATTTTAGACTACCGGCCACTCAGTTGGAGAATCATACATCCCATTGGATACAGAGATAGTGCATACGTGGATTCCTGTGGATATTGAAATGAGGGTTTGGCCCTGACAGTCACATAGGGTTTCCATGGTAGAATTGGATAAGATGAGCAAGGTAAAGAAAAGATAATTTAAATTCTACAAATAAATTCAAGGAAAATTTGTAACTTAACTGAAGTTCTGGAGCTGTACACTAGAGTCTTTCTAAAAATGAAGAAAGAAGCATTCTTGACTACGTATTCAACCTGAGAGACAGAGGTTGAGCTAGTCTTCTAATGGAAATAATTTATTCAGAACTACAAAAGTGGATGTGTGGAAAAGGAAGGATAACCATCCAATGTGGTTGTTGCTACAATTTCACCAAGGATAGGCAAGGGAACCCCCCGAGGATCTTAATACATGACCATTGCCTTCCACAATAAAGTGGATGATAAAAAGGATGGTCAAATGGAGCGTACTGCATGCTTATTGCATTTTGAATAGTTGTATCATCAACATTTATGAAGATAGAGACTGTATTCCACCACATATAGATCACCATGATTTTTTCATACCTTTACGCATGGTATCGTTCAAGAGTAAAAGCGACATTTTGTTCAGGAAAGAAGTCAACGTTATCGGACCCAGTGAATTCAAAGGATCAGTTGCAATTCCAATGCCAATGGGTTCGGTACTAATTTTGAAGGGAAACAGAGCCAATCTAGCAAAGCACTGCATCCTTGGAGTGCCATGATGCAGGGTTTCCATTACATTGAGAAGGATGGATAATAACAAGGTGTCGTATGGATTCTGACTGGATCCAGAATTTGAGGAGCTACAACCATACAAGCTATGAGATAGTTTTGCCTCTAAGTACACGCAAAGTGAAATTCTTGTCCTAGAGCATGACTTAGTAGATCAGCTTGATCTGGAGCTTGTCCCATAATGGACAGAAAGATAGCTTTTTGTCATCTTTTGTACTCCATAAGAGTAGCATGTATGATATGTACTCAGGATATGATGTTTCAGATGTATTCAACATGATTGGTTCTTTAGATGCTTTCAGCATGTATTCAGTCCGTAACACCTGTTAGAAGAAGATTAATGTAATTTCCTTCAAATTTCAACATATTTATCAAACTTTCCTTTTGTGCGGTGGATAAAAAGCCGCATAACCACATTGGTTCTAAACTACGATGAACAAAGAACCAAACAATAGAAAAATTGATTGTAACAAAATTTAAATAAAATATCCTTTTGAAAAAAAAATCAACCAACAAAAATTAAATTTTAAATACATATTTTAATAATTATGTTTGATAAAGACAACAAGAAAAGAAACTGAATTTGCTTGAGTTTGTTTCTCTCGAGTTAAAGGTTTCTTACTCTTCGTTTGCGTAGCATGACTATCCTTATCTACACCAACTCCTTCACATTCCTACGGAGTCTTTTACTCCTCAAAGATCTCTTCAATCTATCTAATCTAGTTCCCATCTTTACACTTTCGGAGTAGGCTTAGACATCCTATTCCCATCCACTCCTTCATGGTAGGCTTTGTTGTCCTATTTCTATCCTCACATTCGGGGTAGGCATAGACGTCCTATTCCCATCTACATCTTTGGGGTAGGCTTAGATGTCTTATTCCCATCTACACTTTAAGGGTAGGCTTAGATATCCTATTTTCATCTATATCTTCAGGGTAGGCTTAGACGACCTTTTCCCATCTACTTCTTCAGGGTAGGCTTGGACGTCTTATTCCCATCCTCACTTTTGAGGTAGGCTTTGACGTCATATTCCCATCCTTACATTCGGGTTAGGCTTTGACATTTTATTCCCACCCTCACATTTGGGGTAGGCTTTGACGTCTTATTCCCATCCTCACAATTGGGGTAGGATTTGGCGTTTTATTCCCATCTTCACGTTCGGGGTAGGCTTCGACGTTCTATTTCCATCCTCACATTTGTGGTAGGCTAAGATGTCCTATTTCCATCCACACATTTGTGGTTGGCATAGATGTCTTATTCCCATCCTCACATTTGGAGTAGGCTTAGATGTCGTATTCCCATCTACTTTTTTGGGGTAGGCTTAGATCTCCTATTCTCACCTCACTTTCAGTGTAGGCATAGACGTCATATTCTCATCTACCTCTTTAAGGTAAGCTTAGACGTCCTATTCCTTTTCTTACTTTCAGAGTAGGCTTAGACGTCCCATTCCCATCGTTACTTTCAGGGAAGCCATAGACTTCCTATTCCCATCTTGACATTCGGGGTACGCTTAGACGTCCTATTCCCATCCTCACTTTTGGGGTAGCCTTTGAAGCACTATTCCCTTCTCCGCACTTATGTTTTCCATTCAATCTAGTTTCCTCACACGTAATTTCATCTCCTTAAAATTTGAAATTGAAATCTAGACTTTTTTGAGATATCAAATACAAATTAAATCTTCACTGGGACTCTCAGTTTTCCTTGACGATTGTCCCTAAAATCTTTTTTCTTTTCCCCAGTGAGAGTATATGTTACTCCCCAGCAGAAACAACCTCCACTCAATTCTACACTTCATTCTTGGTCTATTGAATTTGAATTCTATGTTGATTTTATTGATCTTGTTGGTCAACCTCAATATGTGCGGTGTGTTTGTCTAGCACACCACACCTATTGGGGGTCCAATTATTGACTTAACTTTTGGTTGAGGTCTAGTTTCCTCTTTAGCAGCCTAGGCTTAAGCCATAAAACTTTCATGTTGACTATTCTTAGAGAACTAGAAAAGGACCCTTCACCATTAGAAACTCTGAACTCTTCTCTGCTCATCTTGAAGTTCCACATGTTGGTCCTCACCTCTAGCGCTTCGTAGGTGGCGTCAATATGAGGGAGCTCAAGGGGAGTCCCCATAGGACTGCTTGGCCTTAGGGTTCACGTTAGGTGTTGTTCTGGAGCTATTTCACTCACTTACACTTACTTTCACTCACATTCACTAACAACCCTTAACCCAAGCTTGTTGACTTTGATCCCTTGATCTTTTGGGAGACTCATGTAAATGGTCCCATAGACCCCCTAGCCCTAGTTTAAGGTCTAGCCAAGACCAGTACAAATGCCCTTGGTGAGTCAAATTATCTTAAAACCATCAAAAAATACTTCAAATACACCAAAATCAATTTGAAACACTCTATTGAGCTTAATTTGATCAATTTGACCTATTTTGACCAAAAGCCCCAAATTGCCCTTAAAGGCCCAATTTCCCCAAATTCACCCTAAATGTCCATCAATTTGACCCCAATTTCAATTCTAAATTCAAATTCAACATTATAAAACTCAATTCAAACCAAATGGAAGTCCAATTGACCCACATTTGGTATTAATAAGTTTTACTTGGAAATTTACAGAAAATCAAACAAAATCTATGTCACAAATTTTGAATGTTGAGATGTTATCAAAACTAAAGTACTTAACTATTAGTAAAACAAAAATGCAAAGTTTAAAAAAGTAAATACAAATCTATTAATTATGTTTATGTAATGAAGATTCCTTATGTGAAAAAGCATCATTCCCACTACAATGAGGTTCTGGTGATATGAGATGAGATAAATGTTTATAATATGTATTGTGTCAAATAAGAGCAATTATGATTCTCTACCCTAATACAGTGCATTGAAAATCATTGGCTAATCCTAGGTTTAGTCTCTAAATCCGTAGGTAGGATAGAGGATACCAGCTCCCACTCCAGAGCTCCCACTTCCCTTCACCTGAAAGCAAACTCTCGCATTAGTTTTTAAACACGAGCACTGAATTGGGGATTTTAGTCTGTCACCCTAAAGATTCTCCGATTCTATACCTAACAAAGATCATTTCCCTATTTATTTGCACTTAATTCCATGAACAAATTTCTTCTCCATGAAATCAAATGTGATCCTCACTCTATTATAGAACTCATACTTCATTTACCAGATCATATGTTTCACAACATATTTTAACAATTCAATTGGCTAGATCAAAATGTAAATTAAGTTTGGAGTCAAAAAATCATCACAATTTATTTTATATTTTAATATTGGCACGTCATATTATCTCTCAATTTCACCATATCTCAGGGTAGGGAGAAACATAGAGGGAAGTACTCAGACTTCATGAAAAAGACACAATCAAACACAAATTTTATATAAAAAAGAAAGTTCATACAAAATTAATAAATAAACAAAACTTATCTAAAACTCTTTCTCAAAGCAAATCCCTTGTAGCCTTTTATTGGAAATGTAGGAAGATAAGATCTCTCACTTTTCTCCTTATCCAACACTCTTACAGAAATTTTCACACTAAATCTCACCACAAAAACTCTAAACTATGAAAGAAAAATCACTAATGAACTCCAATATGGTGGTGGAATGAAGATGGACTATGAAGAATGGCGATAATGAAGCATAGTGGAAAGTTTTGGAGAGAAAATGAGTCTATTTCCTGATGAATTTCAGCCCCAAATAAAGCCCAAGTTCGGATCTCCAAGAGGTGCCTCCAAAAACTCTTCAAAAATCATCGAAATACATAAAAACTTCTAGAAACGGGGGCTGAAACACCTTTGGCACCATCGGCACTAGTCTGACATTATCGACGCTGAATAAAATTTTCAGCTGTTCTGTTGTTCTACGCCGTCGACGCTGTCCTTGGCGCGGTTGGCGTTGAGTACTTCTTCAGAAACGTCATTTTGACTCCAAATTCCATCCTTTTTGTTTACTTTTTTCTTTAAGTCCTAAAAATCAACAAACTATAATAAAACATAAAAAAATCTTCCATTAATGTGCAATATCACCAAAAATAAGTGTAAAATATGGGTCTAAAAATGCAAATATTTTCGGTGTATCAAAATCCCCCAAACTTACATGTTACTTGTCCTCAAGTAACGCCTCTACCACATAAAAATATGATTAATGGTAAAAAATTTAACTTCTATACTTTCATATTTAAGTTCTCTAAGCATAACAGTATAACTTAAGAAAAATCCAAAACAACTCCAATTAATACTAAAGGTGTTAGGATATTCAGCA
This sequence comes from Phalaenopsis hybrid cultivar, assembly GCA_002079205.1. NCBI lineage: Eukaryota > Viridiplantae > Streptophyta > Magnoliopsida > Asparagales > Orchidaceae > Phalaenopsis > Phalaenopsis hybrid cultivar. Next base: position 19,577 of record JXCR01138790.1, on the reverse strand, counting down.
ATTAAGTCTATATTTTCTGATCCCTTATTTCTTTCAAGAAAAATTGCAATTTGTCATATTAAAGTCAGTTATAAAATTCATATGAAAAAGAACTTCATAAAACTTTATTAATAATTAAGCTAATACTCAAATAAAAAGTTTAGAAAATTTGTCCAAGTCTTTTTCTTTAAGTTAATTCAAGTGAAGCTAATTTTTAGTTAAGCATCTCCTCAAGCTTCTCCGCACATCTTTTTTTCTTTTTTTCTTTACTTTTCAGGATCATTTTTAATCCTCTTTCTCTTTTCCTTCTTCTTCTCTCTCTTTTTTTTTTATGTATGTGAGGATTACTATATCTGGATAGCCTTTAATGATTTTGAACTTCACTATCCTCTTCTTAAAGTTAAAAACTTTTTACATTTCTTCACTTAAAAAATTTATATTAACTTAAAAATTACATAAAGTTTAAATCTTTTCTTTTTACATGAATCTTTTATGATTTTGAATACTTCAGAAATTCAAATTCTTTTACTTAAAATAGAAAAACATAGTCTTATTCTCTTTTACCAAATATTTTAGTCTCTGGAATTAACCTTTATTATTGAAAATATTTTTACTTAATTTACTATATATTTAGAAACATAAATATAGTTATCCAAAGTTAACCCCTAATACCAAAGGTCATGTTAAATTTAAAATTTTTAAAAATATAGTTAATTGAGGACAAATAAAATTAAGTTCTCTCTTTTCTTTTTTAAAAAAATTCCCCCCCCCCCAACTTAAATTTTTTTTTAAAGATTTACATGAAGAACTTTAAAATAAAAAGGGTGAAAGAAAGCATTAAATATATAAAGAAAATTCATACCTGTTGAGATTCTGATTTTTACAAATAAATTCTGAAATGCTGCAGGTGCTAAGATGAAAAACTACAAGGCTTAAAACATTAAATTGCACATAATATAAATAATTTTTTCTGAGAAAGAGTTAATTACAAATATAATAAAGTGTTGAAACTAATAACATAACTTAACTAAATTCTAAAAAAGAAAAAAAATTTTACACATTAAAGTTTCACATTACAACATAACAACAGAGTCTCAACAATATCACAAAATAAATAATATAATCACATAGTACAACACAAACAAATAAACAAACAAAAAGATCACCAGTCATCATCTTCTTCATCATTAACATCTAACTTCTGCTGCTGATATGGAGCATAAACAGGGTGAATAGGGAACTGAACTGTATGATCACCCCTCAGGTATTTCACTAAAGCATCTTCTTAAGCAACAGCATATTCAAACTTCTGGTGAATCAGATCATCTGGTCTCCATGTTATGCATCCTATGATCCATCCTCAAAATATCTCCCTGCTGAATCATTATCTAGTCCAATAACTCTCTATTATTGGGGTCACTTGAAGTAGGCTCACTAAAAGTAAGGGTCTTAGAAGTAGAAAGAATATCCTTGACCTTACTTATAGATCTCCAATCAACATGGGACTCATAAGTCTTATTGTTTGCAGGCCAATCATCTCTGAGGCTCAATCCTCTCCTCATCAGGTCTGAAATTAACTCCTGCATGCTCACAAAGTGTATAAATGAGAGCAGGTTGTGCCAAGCCACCAGTGGTCTCTCCAAGAGCAATATATCGAGTGTTCATATAAATGATAGAGCCTATATTTTTATCCATCACATGCTGAATACAATAGTTCAGGATGGCTCTATCCTTGGTCACTTCACTATGATGGTTTGTTGGAATCATCCTCCCAAAAGTAAAATAATGTCAGGCCTTAGATACTACATTTAACAAAGAAAGGGGAAAGTTGAATTTAACTCCATTCTTTACTTTCCAAGCCCCTTTCTTACCAGTCAGAAAAGAAATATCCTCATCTAAGACCTCATTTGTAGCAGAGAATGAATGATACTAGCATCTATAAACATCTTCTAACTGATAAAAGTCATTTAATTTTCCTGAAGTAAACTCCACCCCTTTTCCTTGACAAAACAAAATCATCAAAAGCCTCCGGAAAGTTAGCATAAAATAAATAACTATCCCAGCTATCGCATCGACAATAAAATAGCATAAGTTTTCCCACTATCGAGCGATAATCAATCGTTCAACTTCTCATCCTAGGTTTTTGAAACCTCAATCCATAATCATTTTCTTATTTTCTCAAAGATTATGAAATCGAGCACTAGCTTTAAAGGTAACTAACTTTTGCTCGTCATATTCTTTTTTTTTTTTTTTGCTCGATCTTGGTATCATAAGAAATCTAGAAAAATTAGATAAAAATCTGAATAAATTTCAAAATTTTGAAAATCAAAATCTAAAGCACCTTAAACTTAAATCCACTAAGTAAAAGGTTTTTACCAAAGCATTTTCTCAAAATCTCTAAAAAAGAACCCAAGACTTTTGGATTTAGGCAATGTGAGAAAAATCTTCTAGAGAAAATGAAATCCAATGTTCCTTTACCTCTAAATCGCCTCAAATCTGCCCAAATCAAGCCCTAGGTGTGAAAACCAAAGGTTGAAAATGACTTTAGGGGTAAAAATGGAGGTTTTGTAGTGAAAATCATGAATTAAAGGGGTTATTACTGCTGTCGGGTCGAAGGCATCGTCGGCACCCATGCTAGCGCCGTCGGCGCTGAAGGCCCGAAATTCACTATTTTGATTCTTTCAAAATTTCAATTTCCCTTTAATTTATTCCAAAGTTTTATAGTATTTTAAAACAAAATTTTTTATCTAATAATAATTCACAAACAACAACAAACTAACTTTTATATATGAAAATACACTTTTTTTACAAACATATTTCACAAATCACACATTCAGACCTATTAAGCAAACTAATTGTAAATCAGCGTCAAAATCAAGCCACAACACTAAACACTGACACAAAACTATACACATAATCAAATTTCAAAATTTTAAAGCAAAAACAAACTAAACCAAATCAAGTCAAATCCACACAATTACATCAAATACATAAATATTCTTAAGCAAGTAGAGAATCAAAAGTCTTCAATCATTTTGCTTCATCTTCAATGCTTTCACCTTCTCTAATATCTCCCATGGATTGGTAATGAACATATATGTTGTAAAAGGATCGGTACGGGAATTAATCTGTCGAATTTTCTTTGATCCACCCATTTTCTTTAAACATCCAAACTAATCCTGCTTCAAAAGTTTCAGTTTGAACAAAATTTTTTTTCATTCTCCAATCAAGGTGATAAAAAAGGTACTTAAGATCTCCCACTGCATTCAAAATACTATGAAGTTCCCTTTCAATTTTCTTCAATTTCTTCTCCAAAGCAAGCAAACTTCCTGCTGTTGGTGATATTAATGGAGTTAAAGCATGTGAAGAATGATCCATAATAGCATTTAGTGCTTCATTTTCATTACCAACAAACTGATCATCAATAGGGATCATGGGCTCCCATGGTAGTAAAACTTTTTCCCAACTTTCATATGACACTTGAGATTGACTACAAATCAGAAAAAGTATAGAAGGATGCCCAAGTCCATAAATTGGCTCATTCATAATGATACCCATAATCGATTTAAATATGATTGATCCTATGTCAATAGGCTTTTCCATTTGAATACAGTATTTTAAAATGGCGCTTTCCTTGGTGACTCTACTAATCTTCATAGTAGGGAGTAATTTTGCACAAATAAAGAAATGCCATTCCTTTGAAATTTGATTAAGTGATGAAGCAAGAAAGCTAATATATCCTTCATCTCATGCTTCCCACATATCACTTTCATCCATCATAAAATTATAAACATCTTGAATCAAATCTTGCGTAGGAATGAAATTTGTATAATGACAGATTGGAACATTTCTATCATATACAATTCATTAATCCTCGCAGGAGTAAATGGTTCAGCCTTACCTCATACGAAGACAACTCCTTGGGTAATTCTATGTAGATTTGCATAGAACTCCTTCACTACAGGCACAGGAACCACAGTGGTAATGTAACACAGAACTTTCCGTCACCTTTGTCAAATGATCTTGTCAAACGGAGCACTTGGATTGATCAATCCATGGCTAACAAATCCTTTTTCCTTGATCAATCTCTTCTTCGTAATAACTTTATTGTTTAATCTCTGTACATTGAAATTAATAAACTTTCTTCTATTGAAAACTCTATACCTTGAAGTATTCCTGGAATTGGAAGCCATGAAATTTGAAAAGAGGAAGTTTCTAAGCATCCTAGGAAGTTTCTAAGCATCCTAGGAAGTTTTTAAGACTTTAAAAACACCTCCTGGTAGTTATTATGGAGTGAAATCCTGCCAAAGTCCTCCAAAACTTATCTAAACTGTCAAACCACTATCAGTGCCGTCGGCACTCCCAATTGGCGCTATCGGCGTGAGGTCCATTTTCTTAGGCGTCGTCGCCGCCAGTGGCCAAAATTTTGTGACCTTCATTTTTTGTTCAATTTAATTCCAAATTTTCTCGAATACCAATATTTGACTTCATTTATAATAAATCTAATTGTGTAGGATTATTATCTACTAATATATAAGACACTAATCAAACAAAATAGTAATACATAGACATATATGTATGGGTTACCTCCCACAAAACGCTTGGTTTAACGTTGTCAGCCCGACACACCATTTGTTTAGTTGGGTTGACTTAACATTAAAACTTTTTTAAATTGAGGTATGTGGCCTTCATAATAATATTTCAAACGATGCCCATTAACTTTAAATACCTTTCTAGTGTTAGAATCATTCATAACAACAATTCCACAATGACAAACTTTAATCACCTTAAATGGTCCTAACCATCTGGATTTTAGTTTTCCTAGAAACAATCTCAATCTTGTATTATGTAACAGAACTTCTTATCTAGGTTCAAATTTCTTCTGAATAATCTTCTGATCATGTCATATTTTTCAGTTTTTATCTATAGATTTTTGCATTATCATATGCTTCATTTCTTATTTTCTCAAGTTAATTGAGTTATAATAATCTTTTCTCACCAACATCTTTTAGATTAAAATTAAATTCTTTAATAGCCCAAAATGTTTTATTCTCTAATTCTCCTGATAAGTGGCATGATTATCCAAATATCAGTCTATATGGTGACATTCCTATAAGAGTTTCATAAGCAGTTCTATATGCCCATAATGCATGATCTAGTCTAGCAAAGCAATCTAATTTATAAGGATTTAAAGCTTTTTCTAAAATACATTTAATTTTACCATTTGATATCTTTACTAGACTGCTAGTCCGAGGATGATAAGCAGCAGAGAATCTATGCATAAAATCATATTTCGTAATTAATTTTTTGATTCTTTTAATCTTGAAATGAGATCCTTCATCAGTAATAATTACTCTCGAATTCTCATATCTTGTAAGAATAATTTTAATTAAAAAATTAAAAACACTCTGAGCATCACATCTGGGAACAACAATAGCTTCAATCCATTTGGACATATAATCAACAACAAGTTATATATATAAGTTGGTACTAAAGTCTTGGTAGAGAGGGACATTACCTTGCCTAATATTGAAAGGGTGTGGATTGGAATTACTGAAGAAGGTTTCTGGCAGAAGATAATTGTGGAAAAAAAACATGTATGTTGCCAACATTGTAAAATGTATGGACACAATGTGGAGAGGTGTTAGAGACTACATCCTCCATCTAAAAGAAGAACTTATGGGGATAGAGTTACTACTTCTAGGCTAGCAGAGACAGCTGTAATAGAAGTAGTTGGGAGAGCTGATGTTGTTGTTGTTGATGCAGAAAATTCAATTGGGACTGTGCTCAATAGTAATGTTGGGGAGCAGGAGGAAGCTATCTGCATTAATAATAATGTGAGGGGAAATGTAATACAAGATAACAGCTTACTAAGAATTAACCCAACTAGGGTTGAAGACCATACAATTAACAGTTTGACAGATTTTTTAACTGAAGATTGGCAAGTTCAAAAAAATAATAAGAAAAAAAAAAGGCAAGTTTGATATTAAACAGTTTATAAAGGGCCAATCTACTGTGGATAACCATCCTAGGACTAGGGGAAAGGGAGGACCTTCTCACAATGATAAAGTTCCTAGTTTGGAATATTAGGGGTATTGTTCACCCCTCTTCTCTCAAGAGATTAATAAATCTAGTGAGAGTTCATAAAGTGTGGTGTTTTGCCATTCTAGAACCGTTGGTTGCTAAAAATTCCCACAAAAGTCAGAAAAATTTCCCTCAATTTGCTCATTTCTCTAATTCTAATAATAAGATTTGGCATATTTCTAGAGCTGAACTTCAGTGGTCAGTTTTTCTTATTCATTCCCAATTTATTCACATCGAATTCTATATTGGAGCTCAAGTTGGCTATGCCAACTTCAACTATGCCCGTAGTCTTGCTAATAATCATGCCACTTTATCATCTTATTTAACTCAAATTGGGCAATCTATG